>JASGXE010007274.1:0-66972 GCA_030068105.1 Sinentomon sp. SZTP_YWyxl
AAAACAACCAAAATCAACCAAGAAATAACGTTCTTCAAATGGAGAATTCAATGGCAAGTTTTTTTTAGTTTTTTCGACTCTGGCCGGGGGACTCTGTCCCCAGTTAAATTAAAATGGTTGATAGTTAGTTGATTTGTCAACCAACTGGCAACAAAAAACCATGGTTAGATTTTGGTTGCTTTATACCAACGTTTCTGCTTGGGAATGCTCTGGAGAAAGCGGCCGTTGACAATTTGTCGGTAAAAATGTTGGCAGTCGAAAGAAAACAAATAATCACCAGGCTTTTCGACCGGACCGTCGCTTGACCAATTGCTTCTCTTGTTGTTCTCAGAGACAATATAAATACTGAAGAGACTTTCCCGACCACATCGATTCCATCCCCGAAATTTGGCATGCTTCCTTTGAGCACTCCATGGTTGTGTCATGTGGACTCTCCTTTGATCTTTTCTCGCCTGATGCTCAGTCGTCGGGAACGTCTTGAAAACAGGTCCCGGGATCTTTACTTTCAACCGCTCATCTCCTGCGTTATCACAGGCCCTGAGATCTTTCACTTGAATTTGACTGCCGACGCCGGCCAAAAAGGGTGGAAATTTTTCACTTCGTTTTGACGTGGCCATTAAAGCATTTCCACAAATTTCTCTCGAGGTTTGGACAATGCGCCATGGGGGAATTTTTTTCAATGTTCAGAAAAAAAAACGAAAATGAATCGGTCGGCAGACCGTCGGCCGATGTTTCATTATTTGAACCGTCAGCCGACAGAATTTGAGTTGAATCGGTCGTCGGTCCAAATTGAAACAGCGGCCGATGGTCTTCCGACGGATTTTTTTTTCCTTTTTTTCTGAATATGGAAACAAATCACCTGATGTGAAGTTTTTTTGGCACATTGTCGAAATATTTTGGCAGCCTCTTCCTAACTGGTGAAAGAATTTCACCCTTTTTGGCTGACGTCAGTGGTGATATCCATCGACACGTCAGCGATTTTGGGTGTGCTGCCTGGGCAGGTTCCAGGCAGCACACCTGACATAAAGATAAAATGGCTTTCTAAGTATCATTGCGGGTGAAGAATATTTGGCCAATATTGTATTTTTATTGACGCAAACACCAATCTGAAAAGGTCAGACTCAGACCACCTTTGAATCCACTTATTCTTCCCATTCCCATTCCATTTGGTGTTCTTGCAATGAATGAATCTTCAAATTGTCTCAGTCGCAGGGCCCCAACTTTGGTTTTCAATGTTATTTGCATCTATATTTCCAAGCAAATCTTCTCCCGAAAGTCATAAAAATTCTTTCTGCCGTCCCAAGGTCTGCCTTGCCGTCCCAAGTGGTGCTTGCCGTCCCTGCAACCTGGTTGCAAGGTTGCTCCTCTTTTTGCAACCCTGAGTCCCATCACACTGCCAGCAGCCATTTGTTTGTTTTTCCAACCTAAAACAGCCCCAATGCCCCACAACAAGTTGCCAGTAGACTCAAAAACAACGAAACAGACCACGGATTTCACAACAAAACACCAAGAAAAGACCGCGAACGCAGTGCGCACACACTGATTGCGGATCTCGGACTTCATTCCACAGCTGATGAAGTCCGAGATCCGCAATCACGTCGAGCAAATAAATTCAAATCCGCAATCCTGTAAATCGGAATCTTTACGCAAAAGTTCGTGCAAGGATTTCTGCACCAGCGCAAAAAACTTATCCCAGCCAGCAGCCCAGAAATGCACTGACAGGACACCATGACACGAATCCACGATTTCCACGATCTCTGCCAGCAGTCGGGGTCAGGGTTGCAATGTTTAAAACAAAATGTTTTAAACAAACGTTTAAAACAAGGGCTCATAAAAAAATGATAAATTTCAGACAAAAAAAAAACGTTTTATTTGAAATGCAACGAAATGTTTTAAACAAAATTGTTTAAAACATTTCGTTTAAAACATTTTAAACAATTTTTTATACATTTCAAATAAAACATTTTTTTTTGTCTGAAATTTATCATTTTTTTTACATTTCAAATAAAATGTCTTTTCTTTTGTTATCTCCAACTTCAATTGAAACACCAACATCTTTTGTTAACTCTAACCACAATCGAAATACCAAAATTTTTGTCTATCAAAAAGCGGTAATCGTCTCGTATGCGTACTACCTTCTTTTTGTCAGATTTGGTCAGTGTGATTAGGTTTGACTGGGTTAGGTTAGGTTGGGTTTCGTTAGGTTAGATAATGCTGTTAACATATCTGCTACCTACCTATAGGCCTATGCTAGCCAAACCAAACCTAACCTAACCAAACCAAGCCATTTCCAAACCTGACCAAAAGGAGGTAGTACGCATACGAGACGATTACCCAAAAAGCATGGAAACACGAAGCATTTGACACGTTGCACTCGCACTGCAATTTTTCAGTTTGATAACAGTTGAACAGATCGACGATCAGTTCGGTCACGAGAACATGTCAGTCAACTGGAGATGACAAAATATCAAGTGGTACTGCAGTGTTTCAGCTTTCTATCGTATCGTAGCTTTCTTTCTTTTTTTTTTTTTTACACTGTTGGCCTAACATTTTATTACAGGCCATTTTTTGATTTTTTTTTGATTCAATTTAAATTTCAGAACAAAATCATTTGATATTTGAAATTCAAACTTTATCATTTAACCTGATAACTGCTCCAAACTACATGTGTAGTTGAAAATAAATTGGTATTTCTCTGCTCCAAACTACATCTGTAGATGATGAGCAATGTCCGAACAAATCCTCTTCCCAAAGGATAACCCGTGATCAACGAGAACAATGGTTGTGTCTGCACAAAGCTCAATCTTTTGCGGTCATTTTTCTCACGAAAAATTTTCAAAATGTTATTCCTGTTCCAAGAAAATTGCATTTGAATCACTCCGCGACTGCGAAATTTTGCCGGAATGCCAACTTTTTCACTTTAACAATCAACTGGAGGACCAACCTATTTGCCACCGTCTTGAGTGGGTACCTTTTGTCAAGGTCTTTGTATACTGTTGCTCCGGAAAGATTCATTCCTTTTGTGCGTGAAAAGCAAAACCGCAAGACTACTCCAGCCCACCACCCGGTCATAAATCCGTTTCTGACACATCTGTTGTTTGTTCCCGACTTTTTATCTGCCCTTGCGCCCTTCTCAACAAACCGCCGCTGGCTCCATATGCTGCAAAATTAGGCCTATGCCAATAAATGCGCATATACGAGGAAAGACTCTTCCTTGCGTATTTGTTTCCATGCAACAACATTCTTGCCATGGATAAATGGTGTGTCCTTACTTCGGGCATTGACAAACAAATTAGTTATGCTTGACAGAGTGAGGGTGATGAAAGAGGAGGTGAACAGTTACGCATGGACAAGATACTAATGGCCCCCCGGAGGGCAGGATATATGTCTCATGTCTGCCGAGTGGCCGAAAAGACCACGACATCTACCTGGACTCATCTGCGATCCTTTTGAAAGGAGACTGCAGGGAACAATAAATACCTAATCCTCTGTTTACTTGCTGATAGTCGGGTGCGCGTCAATCTGGATCACAAACTGGATGTTGCTGGAGGCAGAGTCTTCAATGCAAAATTTATATTGATGACGCTGGCTGCACTGGATGTATGGTCCCAGCGGTCCAAGCAGGGTTGTCTCAAGAGAAGGCGCAGACTTCTGCACCCTCCCTTCAAGAAAAATGAGGCATCAATGTGAGCATCTTTCCATCCCAAATCAATCATCATGTCAGCATAATGGGAGCAAAATAAAGAGGCAGAGGTGCTGATGATTCGTTCACAACGTTGGCAGAAGCCAACAGACGGGAAAAAAGCAACTAGGTATTTTTATAATATGTCGTTGGGAAAAAGGAACACCGACTCCCCTCACAATAACACCAGCCCCAGCAGGTACCTGATCTTCATGAGAGGATTGGCACTGACCTTCGCGTGGAGTGAATCGAAGGCAACATGAACGAAAAAAATATCTGGCCGATTTTCGTTTTCCAGGGTCAGCCAAAATTCTTCGAACACAAGTGAAATTTCAAACGTCTGTGTGATACAGGGGCCATCCAATTCCAATGCGGCTTGAAGCAGTTCCCGCCTACAGGAATGTGATGATGTTATGCGCCGCATCTTGTCATTGATAATGAATGGATTCTGACTTGTAATGAACTCCCGTGTTCGAAGACTCTTGGGGTGATTGTTTTTTTTTTTTTTTTTTATAAGATCATTGCAATCGAAAAAATCCGGATCGAATGAACTTGCTGAATGAGTTGGAGAGAACTGTCAAAAATTTCAAGAAAGATAAGAAATGGCAGAGTGAAGGAATGAAATGGAGGTTTTGTCGGAACTTTGGGTTTTCTTTCTCGTTCTTCATTTTGCCATTTCTTTTCTTTATTCAAATTTTTTCGTTTCAAATAATTCATCTGGTATTTTATATTTCCTTACCGATGTTATTGTATTGAGAAGACTTGAAAATGTACCGAAAGACAAAAAAGGGACACACAAAATTGCCACTTTTGGCTAAGTATCAAGTGAATAAACTCAACCATATGCGGGAATACAACCCTTGAAAAGGGAGAAATAACGCGTATGCAAAAGAAAATCATTTTTTTTAATTTCAAAAGTGAAGATATTCAGAAAACAAAATAAAAATCGAAAAGGAAAAGGAAATAAAAATAGTAATCGAGATCGGCAGATGAAACCCACCAAGAGACAGGTTTGAAATAAGCCAACAAGAGACAGGTTTTGAAATTCAATTCAGGACTGATGGATGATTTTGTGAGTTTCAATGATGAGTTTCACTTTCAAATCGTGTGACGTGCTGCGGAGAGGCCCTTTGCAAAATATCGGAAATCAACTGATAAAATAATTTGGATTATATACTCGGGAACGACTTTCCGACTTTCGAAATCTGATCTTCAGCCAGTTTTGTTTTTCAGACCATCAACAGGAAAACTTTAGAAAACAAAAAGGCGAATAGTAAATGCATTTCTCTATAAATTCTTTTCTCTCAAAAGACAGCCTTTGAAGGCCTGTACAAACCCAGAAACGAATGTCAATGAGGAACAGATTTGGAAAGTTGAAATTTCCGAGTCAACAGATATTTCGAACTTTTTGGATATTGCTTCATTGGAAGGGTGCGTTTTATCCAACTTTCAAAATTTGATTCTCCAGCAGCTTTCCGTTTCACGCCATCACCAAAAAACGCAAGATAAAAAAAAATCGATCAAAGCTATTTCTCAAAAGACAGCCTTTGAAGGCCTGTACAAATCCAGAAACGAATGTCAATGAGGAAGCAGATTTGGAAAGTTGAAATTTCCGAGTCAACAGATATTTCGAATTTTTTGGATATTGCTTCATTGGAAGGGTGCGTTTTATCCAACTTTCCAAATTTGATTCTATAGCAGCTTTCCGTTTCACACCATCACCAAAAAACGCTAGATAAAACAAAAATCGAACAAACTTATTCTCTCAAAAGACAGCCTTTGAAGGCCTGTACAATCCCAGAAACGAATGTCAATGAGAAAGCAGATTTGGACAGTTGAAATTTCCGAGTCAACGGATATTTCGAATTTTTTGGATATTGCTTCATTTGAAGGGTGCGTTTTATCCAACTTTCCAAATTTGATTCTATAGCAGCTTTCCGTTTCACACCATCACCAAAAAACGCAAGACAAAACAAAAATCGATCAAAGCTATTCTCTCATAAGACAGCCTTTGAAGGCCTGTACAAATCCAGAAACGAATGTCAATGAGCAAGCAGATTTGGAAAGTTGAAATAAAAATTTCCTAGTCAACAGATATTTCGAATTTTTTGGATATGGCTTTGTTGGAGGGTGCATTATTTTTCAACTTTCCAAATTTGATTCTCCAGCAGCTTTCCGTTTCACACCATCACCAAAAAACGCAAGATAAAACAAAAATCGATCAAAGCTATTCTCTCAAAAGACAGCCTTTGAAGGCCTGTACAAATCCAGAAACGAATGTCAATGAGGAAGCAGATTTGGAAAGTTGAAATTTCCGAGTCAACAGATATTTCGAATTTTTTGGATATTGCTTCATTGGAAGGGTGCGTTTTATCCAACTTTCCAAATTTGATTCTATAGCAGCTTTCCGTTTCACACCATCACCAAAAAACGCAAGATAAAACAAAAATCGATCAAAGCTATTCTCTCAAAAGACAGCCTTTGAAGGCCTGTACAAATCCAGAAACGATTGCCAATGAGCAAGCAGATTTGGAAAGTTGAAATAAAAATTTCCGAGTCAACAGATATTTCGAATTTTTTGGATATGGCTTTGTTGGAGGGTGCATTATTTTTCAACTTTCCAAATTTGATTCTCCAGCAGCTTTCCGTTTCACACCATCACCAAAAAACGCAAGATAAAACAAAAATCGATCAAAGCTATTCTCTCAAAAGACAGCCTTTGAAGGCCTGTACAAATCCAGAAACGATTGCCAATGAGAAAGCAGATTTGGAAAGTTGAAATTTTCCGAGTCAACAGATATTTCGAATTTTTTGGATATGGCTTTGTTTGAAGGGTGCATTATTTTCCAACTTTCCAAATTTGATTCTTCAGCAACTTTCCGTTTCACACCGTCACCAAAAAAAGCAAGATAAAACAAAAATCGATCAAAGCTATTCTCTCAAAAGACAGCCTTTGAAGGCCTGTACAAATCCAGAAACGATTGCCAATGAGCAAAGCAGATTTGGAAAGTTGAAATAAAAATTTCCGAGTCAACAGATATTTCGAATTTTTTGGATATGGCTTTGTTGGAGGGTGCATTATTTTTCAACTTTCCAAATTTGATTCTCCAGCAGCTTTCCGTTTCACACCATCACCAAAAAACGCAAGATAAAACAAAAATCGATCAAAGCTATTCTCTCAAAAGACAGCCTTTGAAGGCCTGTACAAATCCAGAAACGATTGCCAATGAGCAAGCAGATTTGGAAAGTTGAAATAAAAATTTCCGAGTCAACAGATATTTCGAATTTTTTGGATATGGCTTTGTTGGAGGGTGCATTATTTTTCAACTTTCCAAATTTGATTCTCCAGCAGCTTTCCGTTTCACACCATCACCAAAAAACGCTAGATAAAACAAAAATCGATCAAAGCTATTCTCTCAAAAGACAGCCTTTGAAGGCCTGTACAAATCCAGAAACGATTGCCAATGAGAAGCAGATTTGGAAAGTTGAAATAAAAATTCCGAGTCAACAGATATTTCGAATTTTTTGGATATGGCTTTGTTGGAGGGTGCATTATTTTTCAACTTTCCAAATTTGATTCTCACTAGCAGCTTTCCGTTTCACACCATCACCAAAAAACGCAAGATAAAACAAAAATCGATCAAAGCTATTCTCTCAAAAGACAGCCTTTGAAGGCCTGTACAAATCCAGAAACGATTGCCAATGAGCAAGCAGATTTGGAAAGTTGAAATAAAAATTTCCGAGTCAACAGATATTTCGAATTTTTTGGATATGGCTTTGTTGGAGGGTGCATTATTTTTCAACTTTCCAAATTTGATTCTCCAGCAGCTTTCCGTTTCACACCATCACCAAAAAACGCAAGATAAAACAAAAATCGATCAAAGCTATTCTCTCAAAAGACAGCCTTTGAAGGCCTGTACAAATCCAGAAACGATTGCCAATGAGAAAGCAGATTTGGAAAGTTGAAATAAAAATTTCCGAGTCAACAGATATTTCGAATTTTTTGGATATGGCTTTGTTGGAGGGTGCATTATTTTTCAACTTTCCAAATTTGATTCTCAAGCAGCTTTCCGTTTCACACCATCACCAAAAACGCAACATAAAACAAAAATAGATCAAAGCTATTCTCTCAAAAGACAGCCTTTGAAGGCCTGTACAAATCCAGAAACGATTGCCAATGAGCAAGCAGATTTGGAAAGTTGAAATAAAAATTTCCGAGTCAACAGATATTTCGAATTTTTTGGATATGGCTTTGTTGGAGGGTGCATTATTTTTCAACTTTCCAAATTTGATTCTCCAGCAGCTTTCCGTTTCACACCATCACCAAAAAACGCAAGATAAAACAAAAATCGATCAAAGCTATTCTCTCAAAAGACAGCCTTTGAAGGCCTGGACAAATCCAGAAACGATTGCCAATGAGAAAGCAGATTTGGAAAGTTGAAATAAAAATTTCCGAGTCAACAGATATTTCGAATTTTTTGGATATGGCTTTGTTGGAGGGTGCATTATTTTTCAACTTTCCAAATTTGATTCTCCAGCAGCTTTCCGTTTCACACCATCACCAAAAAACGCTAGATAAAACAAAAATCGATCAAAACTATTCTCTCAAAAGACAGCCTTTGAAGGCCTGTACAAATCCAGAAACGATTGCCAATGAGAAAGCAGATTTGGAAAGTTGAAATAAAAATTTCCGAGTCAACAGATATTTCGAATTTTTTGGATATGGCTTTGTTGGAGGGTGCATTATTTTTCAACTTTCCAAATTTGATTCTCCAGCAGCTTTCCGTTTCACACCATCACCAAAAAACGCAAGATAAAACAAAAATCGATCAAAGCTATTCTCTCAAAAGACAGCCTTTGAAGGCCTGTACAAATCCAGAAACGATTGCCAATGAGAAAGCAGATTTGGAAAGTTGAAATAAAAATTTCCGTGTCAACAGATATTTCGAATTTTTGGATATGGCTTTGTTGGAGGGTGCATTATTTTTCAACTTTCCAAATTTGATTCTCCAGCAGCTTTCCGTTTCACACCATCACCAAAAAACGCAAGATAAAACAAAAATCGATCAAAACTATTCTCTCAAAAGACAGCCTTTGAAGGCCTGTACAAATCCAGAAACGAATGTCAATGAGAAAGCAGATTTGGAAAGTTGAAATTTCCGAGTCAACAGATATTTCGAATTTTTTGGATATTGCTTCATTGGAAGGGTGCGTTTTATCCAACTTTCCAAATTTGATTCTATAGCAGCTTTCCGTTTCACGCCATCACCAAAAAACGCAAGATAAAACAAAAATCGATCAAAACTATTCTCTCAAAAGACAGCCTTTGAAGGCCTGTACAAATCCAGAAACGATTGCCAATGAGAAAGCAGATTTGGAAAGTCAGAAAAAAATTTCCGAGCCAACAGATGTTGCGAAGTCTTTGTATTTGGCTTGATTGGAAGGGTATTGTTTTCCAACTTCTCGAATCTGAATTATTTCCTGCTTTCTTTTTGGCACATTTTTGAAAATATAAATCTGCCAATAATTCGAAATTACCGAAAAAGTTTTCTGCCAAGATTATTGTGTGAAGAGTATATTTTTACACAATTTTCCAAAGTTTGACACGTTGCCGGCAAAAACGCAAACGCAATGAAGAGATTGGAAATGGCAAACAATTTCCCACTGCAGTATAAGACAATGATCTTTTACAGGGTACAAATCGTGAAGGAAGCAATTTTTCATACAGTTCACTAGTTCAGTGGTGAGAAGTTTGCATGCGTTGAAAAGAGAGGAAGAGGCATGTGGCCGCGTTGTTGCGGAGATTTGCAAAATATTTTGTGACTCGTAAAAAACGAAGTGTTGGAGCAAGTCATCCTGGAAGAAAAAAAAATGCGCGTGTAAGTAATGAATAATGATGCATGAAAAAAAGTAATTCAGAAAAGCGTGGCGGTGAAATTCATATAACTTTTCTGTTACATGACAAATCCCGTTGATTTTTCTCTGACGCACTATCCATTTCCGTCTTGATCAATGTCAGTGCATTTTTTTGTTTATGAGAATTTTGGTCTTCATTTGAATGTTTTGCATTTTTTCGGGACTTATGTGATGCGTATCACCATTAGGAATCGTACTTTGTTTCTTCGGAGAGGATTTTTTCATTTTTCATACACAAGATTTGGTCTGAGATTTCGCCTCAGGACACAAATTTGATGGTCGAAAAATAACGAATATGTTTTTGTTCAATTTTTGTGTTTGATTTGACAGGGATTCTGTACAGTTGACAGCAAGGTTGTCAGCAAGACAGCAGATTTTTTGAAAATGGCGATAAATGAAGAAGCGACGTCAGATTTTCGGAAAATGTGTCAGAAACCTCTTGAGCAAACAATCATCTGCGGGAATATGATGCTTCAGTAGCGATATGTTGCCGGTTGAAATTCAACTCAACTGCAAAACTTCTGATGCATGCCAAAGTGATTTTTCCAATTTCCGTGTTTTCTGAAACTCGAAAGTTGTTGAACGGGGACAGAGCCACGTTTCTCTGAAAATGTCGTCCAACACGCTATACCCCCTCATTTTCTGCCTCCCTCCCTCCCTCCGTCACTCATTTACGCCCAGCTTACTGCATTACCCTCCTACCCACCATCCCTCTAAACTGTCATTTTTCTGATCTCACTTACTTTTATTCTGCGGCGTGCTTTCCAAGTTTTATCCGTATTTGAGGAGAGCCACGACATGCAGTTGCGACATCAGACAACAAATTTTGGGTTGATTCTGCTCCCCAAAAGACTGCAGTCTAAATGTCACGATTTTCAGATGCTCTTCAATACTTTTCTGAAACCTGCGCGCCATATCACCTCCTTACCTGTTGATTATTGCAGATCGCAAACACTCATGTGGCGGTGTGGCGGGCACCGAATTAAAAATTTTGCAGTGAATGGTAATCTTCAAAACACGGAATAACACAAAGGGCTTTATCGCATTCGATGCACATGTATTTTGTCTGGCTACGCTTTGGCGACCACCTTGAAGAATGCGCACACACATAACATTGTCTCCTTGAAGTCTGGCTCGACTTTGTTTGCGGCACAAAAGAAGGATAATGGGCAGCGCCGATTCTAAAAGGGGTATCCAGTCCGGCGGCATGACGGCCACGTTTTGCAGAATAATTCTGCTCGGATGGAAATCGGGCAAGCAACTGCCGGATCAGCGCCAGCCGAAAGTTCAGAAGTGGCGGCTTTTTTCCAGTCTCCTTTTTGTAGATAATGTAGGCGTTGTACACGGCCAGATCCAGAAAATGGAAGAACACTTTGATGTACCATTTTCTCGATTTTCGAACGCACTCGACAAAACTGTTTTGCATGTCCGCTTTATCCACGGCCCCCATGTTTTTGTTGTAGTCGAGAACACACGAAGGCTTTGTGATCGGCAAATCTGTGACATGGTCATTTTTTCCGGTGATTCCCACTGTGTCCGTGTGAATCGTGCTCAGCAATGTCACGTCGCGCTTGTCGTGCCACTTCACTGCTAAAATAGGTCCACAATTCCTCGAGCAGACATCCCCCTTTTTCATCTTCTTGGGAAAGTCTTTCGGCATTCCCTTCCGGTTTTGCCTGACGGTGCCACAAACTCCAGTTCGGTTGTCGTGAAGGAACCTCGCCAGTGCTGGACTCGTATACCAATTGTCTATGTACAGGTGGTGGCCTTTACCCTTATATTTTTCCATAAGGGTTTTGACTACAGATCCGGAAATTCCAAGAAGGGCGTCAAAGGCGATCTGAGTTTGTTGACCCGTGTACACGATGAAATCCAGCACATATCCAGTCAGACAATCGCAGAGGACAAACAGTTTTACCCCAAATCGGTGACGTTTTGATGGTATGTACTGTTTGAACGACAAACGGCCCTTCCAAAGGACAAGGCTTTCGTCGATGCACAGGTTCCGGTAGGGGTTGAAGAAGGTGCTGAATCTTTGTTGGAGATGCTGAATGACATGTCGCAGTTTGTATAACCTGTCCCCAGGTGGCTGCTGACTGTTATCTGCGAAATGGAGTAGTTTGAGGAGCAGTACAAAGCGGTCGTGACTGAACAGGGTATGGTAAATTGGAATTTTCTGTAGGGGATCGGTTGACCAGTAGGATGAGATTTTGTTCTTTTTTGATGTGGGCATGAGGAGAAGGGTGGCGAAAAACCTGTACATCTCGTCCACCGTCGTCGCTGTCCATCTGCGAAGCCGGGAATGAGTACTCGGTGTCGTTTGGCTGACCATCTGTTCCTGGTAACGATTTGTTTCTTGGACGATCGTTTCCACCAGGTGTTTTCCAAAGAGGACTAGGAAAACATCCATCTCCTTGATGTCAGTTTGACGTGTCAGATTTTTGAATGCGTATCCAGAATTGGTATCGTCAAAGTGAAAGGCAGCCGGCGAGTGTTGTTGTGAGTCAGTCTTCCAGTCGAATTGATCATCAGGAGATTGGTGGTTTGTTGCCATTGCTGGGGAAGCCGGTGGGTCATCTGGGTCGTCAGGGTCTGACTCAGGTCGGTCTTGAGTAGCCACTTCTCCATTTTCGCCTTCTGCCCTGCCGCTCCCGTCGGATTCCTCACCCGAAGAGGAATCCTCGTCGGAATCCACAAATTCATCGTCAGATTCTATGGTTCCGAGAAGCTCAGCAATATCCTCCTCATCCAATTCTTTGGTATTTGAAGAATTTGATGTTGAAGCCATGAGCGAAACAAAACCGATGCGAACCTCGCAGCGAAGACGCACAAAAACGACTGAGCACACCATCAGAAGTGCATTTTTCGAGATGGAAATTTTGCGGAGTTTATTCAACCCAAGGATGGGCGCGCAGTAATTCAATTGTTTCGGAATATTTTGTATGCATTTTACTATTGATTGAGGTCCTTGCATAGACAACGATCGAGAATGGCCCTGAAGCCAAAAAGAATGGCGCTTGCACCCTGAACTTTCACTTTTCGACAAGAACCAGAGCATCAAATAAAATGGGATGGGAGACACTCCAGAAGCAGGTAAAACGTTTTTACGGCCCACATGGGCGAGAAAATGACATGTGACCTTCATCGCTTATCAGATGATGCCTTGTCTTTGAAAGAGCATTGAACCTTGCGAATTTCAACATTTATACCTAATATTCGGCCGAATTCCCCTTTGCAACACGCCCTCATCTTCAACTCGATAACAATTCAATGGTGCGTTGGGAAAATTTAATTTCTGTGCTCAATGTTTATATCTCTTCCACTGTTGCGAATGATGCATCCGTCTATTGAATTGGCGGTTGCATTGCATGGCCAATCACTTGTCAAATACAGATAGCTCTGATGAGTTCCATACGAAGGCATGGAACTCATCAAGGTTATGTTTCCATGCTAAGGCACGAAACATGTCAGCAATCAACATTCCATAAAACTTTTGTGTTGCTTTCAATTCTCTCTGTGTGTGACGGCCTGGAGATATTTGAGACTTGAATGAAAAGGAATTTTTTCCAAAATAATCTTGTATTGCACACTGTGCTGGATATTCTGGTTTTTCCGGGCAATGAGAAATGCAGCAAAGGCAGGGCGATAAAGCTGCAACGACATGAGATTTCGGGATTCTAGCGAAAGAGATTTTCAAGTTGCTCATAGCAAACATAGGTACAGATAAAGAACTCGTAATAGTTGACCTCCAAACTGCGAGTATCTGCATCTGCATCTGCGAGTATCTGCATCAAGGGGCAACCTTGCGACCAAGAAGAAAGGCTAGGTATACCTTCGCGAGTCATCATTGACTTATTCAAACATGACCGGGAAGGTAACGATTACAAAGTGAATGCATCAGGAAAATGCACAAACAAGAAAAAAGTGGATGCCAAATACTCATAGATGGGTGATGAATGGAAGAAGCACAATCTTCAGGCATTTCCGAAATATTCTGTCAAGGCAAGAAACGATGATGGAACCATTGTGACCATTTTCCTTTTTGCAACTTTTGTGTGAATCGAGAACAACTTCAGCCTGCCGTGCAAATCGAGTATGATGCGGAACAGAGAAAACTATCTATAGTGAGCTGAAAACAATTCGAAATGCGATTGCTTTGAAGCGAGATTTGAAAATTCAGAAGACACGTATCATGACTTGCGCATTTAGAAACACGTCATCAAAATCATCTTGCCCATTGCCTCCATCAGCACACCATAAGCAAAAAACCATAAAACGTGGAAAACTTCACAAATTATTGATATTGAAAGCCACCCGACCTTTCTCCAGCTCAGTCTTGAAAATTTCGAAAATAAATTCGAGGCAATCGGAAAGCGTAAGATATAACAGAGACTTCTCAAAAATTTAGTTCAAAGCTTACAAAATGTTGATATTTGGAGGCAACATGCTTTCGGGCAGGCATACCAGAATGAAAAGTGATCAAAAAATAAATAAATCTTCTCGCTGCTTATATGGCGTAAAATTTTTGTAAAGTCAAGCATGAGGACACGAAAGTTCCTGCTGCGCAGCCCGAACGGAACTGCAACCGATTCAAACGAAACCATAAACAGCAGAGTCTAGCATGGATCAGGCAGTTTCAAACCGCGACCTGACAGATTCAAACCTCATCCAGACAGAGTCAAAACTCGACCAAACAGATCCAAACCGCGACAAGAAAGATTCAAACAGCGATCCGACAGACTCAAGACTCGAACAGGCAAAGTCATTACGCGACCAGACAAATCCAAACCGCGATCAGACAAATTCACTAACTCGACCTGAGAGACTTCAAAAGTGGATCCGACATATTCAAATCTCGGCCAGACAGATTCAAACCGCGGCAAAACAGAGTCAAACCTCAACCAGACAGATACAAACCGCCTCCAGACAGATTCAAAATTCGACCCAACAGTCAACAGATTCAAAACTCGTGACTTCAATCGTCTTCAAATCGACTCAAGGAAGATTTCGACCAGACAGACACTACCCTCGACTGGACCGTATCAAACCGTGACCAGACAGATTCCATCCGGAATCGTATGGACTCAAATCGACGACGGCTTCAAACCTCGACCAGTCAGACAGACAGCGTCCAGACAGATTCAACATGTGATCAGTCAAGCTCAACCCACAATCAGATGATTTCCAACAGCGAAAACACATTCAAACCGCGACCCAGACTCAGGCACCTGCCAAAGCTTCAAACGACCTGGATTTCTAACCATTCTCGGGTCGAAGTCGAACTGTTCGGTGCCTGAGGACACCAATTCGCATGTTCGGCACATTTGAAGACCTTCTTCGATTGTCCACAAGATCGATCAACGGGGGCAGGCGCCAGCAATAGGTTTGTTTTCGAGTTGCAAGTCAGTAGCGCGGGGCTTGATGGACCAGGCAGGGGGCTCTTGTCAATTCTGTTTTGATTTCCCCCGACAAAGGTCACAGGAGATCCCAAAAGCCAGGGCCAAAACTATCAGGCTTGATTGGCCAAGCCTGCATTCGAGAGACGGGCACAATTTTAGGTTGTGCTAACAGATGAACGATTTTATCCAAACTTTGGAAAAGGCCCAATCACATTTCGTGAAATTTCGTCCAACATCATGTTTCCAACATCAATAACAAAATCATCGTAATCATTGCAATTTCGACAATTTCGGGAGCTTTGTACATCGAATCGAATTTGACATGCGCGATCTCTTGCTCTGCACAACAGAGTTGGCAGGCATTCTCGCAAGTCGGTATCACAAGAGGGTCTCATCTTTCATTGCAAACTGCGGCAAGTGTAGCATCCCCGCAGCATCTTCAATGAGCCGTTCACCTCACTCTTCGGCCCAGAGCTTGACAAGGACAAGTGCACGGTCGATGATCCCAAACAAAACGAAAAGCAAAAAAGAAATAGATATACGAATATGCTTGCAGGGCACAACCGGCAAATGCCTATGCAAAAAAAGGTAAAAAAAGAAAAGACAGGCAAATAAAATAACGGCAGGGGGAAAAAGGCCGAAGACAGATAAGCGAACACCATGATAACTGTCTGGCTGAGATGAGGAGCCAAGCGCCCCTCCCCACCACCGCTCTGCAATAATGGACTTGGGACTGCAAGTCAAAAATGCCGAACAAACAAAGATGAGTTGGAGAGTGAACTCCAAATACGATCACACAACCCCCTGATGGACGAGTCCAATTCGAGATTTTCTCCTTACGTCCCCACTGGCAGAGGGTGAGGATCCACACTGCAGGTGGTCCAAGAAGTTGATACGAGATGCCTTCCTTGAGGCGCAGGTAATATTTTGGTGTCACTCCCAACATTGCCTCAACCAAAGAAGATGCTCAGAAGGGATGAGCCCAATCTTGGATGAGTATCTTGGATGAGCCTATCTTGTCTTTTTGCCACCGACCAGACATTGGGTTGGTCCGCCGCCGATCATTGCACGAGAAAAGAGGCATCTGAAATGAATGGTTTCTTTTAGGCCAGGACGACTCCAAACGGTACCACAGTTGACAGGTTAAATAATAATTTTCACAATTCGTTCAAAATCATTGCACAATTCAAGGCAAGAAGGATCAATTCAGCTCACAGTGCTCTTGACTAGCCTAGTTCCATTTGGAGCTCACTTCCTGATGCGGTGTTGCAAAAACATGTCCAATCACCAGTGTGCCATCTCCACACGTCGAGCATGCTGTTTCATCAAGAGTAGTCCTCTTTGTCTCAAGAAACCAAGAGTCGATTATTCACTGATGATGACCTGGTCGTAACATTAATTTGCGTAACAGTTCCAAAGACCTGTCTACCATCTCATCTGTGCCTCCTGCAACCAATCCACTTCGTCCTTCTCTGCTGCATGCATCCTCCGTCTCCTGGTCCGGCAAATCCGAGGAGGGGGCGGATCAGGGTTGGGCATAGGGGGGTTACCCCCTGACCTTCACCGAGGTGCAAGAGCATACTGCTCTTTGCGGACATCCTGTCCTGTTTCATTTCATTTTTGCTCTCGTTCATTCTGGATTCGCTGTCTGGACTGACTGCGGACTGCTCGGCGTGAATAAAACTCGCCTTGAATCGGCAGTTTGCGATTTGAAATATCCTATTTTTTCGTATATGAAGGCACTCGCCTATGTTGGCCTTTCCTATCAGCCGAGTGCCGGAGAGGTGCCTGGGAAAGCAAGGCGCTGGTTCGCTGCCGCGGCCGGGTGAAGCTCATGCGGGACGGCCTTGAAACCGGAGCCACAGGCCCGGAAAACTGCTCGAAGGAAGCAGATTTAAAACTGCCTGGAAAAGGCAGGGGAAGACTGCCAAGAAGGCAGGTTTGAAAACCGGCAAAGCCGGAATTTTTTTCCCAAGCAAAGCTTGGATGATTTTGCCGTGACCCGAACTTGAGATAGCCTGAGCCGGGAGCGACCGGGCCATTGCCGAACGGAAGCCTCTCCCTTTAACCCAATGCTCTTGCCCACCGCCATGCAAACGCTAGCTGGAGTGGCGGTATATAAATTAATGGTGCTGCTAACCACGCCTCTGGCAGTCCGAAGCCTGCAAGCGCCCTTGTTGGCGTGAGTTGGGACGGGCAGTCACCATCCAAAATACTAAGGGGACTCTACTCCTCGAATGGCGCCCGAACGGGGACCCACGTGGGACGGTGGTTCTTCTGTAGTATAGCGGTAAGTATCCTCGCCTGTGACGCGAGAGACCGGGGTTCGATTCCCCGCAGGGGAGCCCCATCCCATAAGTGGCGTCCAACTTTAGTAACCCCATAAAAAAAAAAAAAAAAAAAAAACCCAAGTTTGGTAATTTTAAAAAGAAAGAAGAAAAAAATGTGACTGCCTTGGCTGCCGTGGGGTGTATTTGCAGCACACGCCGCCGCCCAGCTTGAACACATTCGTGAACGTACAGCCCACTTTGTGTTCACATGTGGTGGGGGGTATGCAAGAGCATACTGCTCTTTGCGGACATCCTGTCCTGTTTTCATTTTCATTTGCGGGCGTTATCAAGCCCTGATCTGCGGACTGCTCGGCGTGAATAAAACTCGCCTTGAATCGGCAGTTTGCGATTTGAAATATCCTATTTTTTCGTATATGAAGGCACTCGCCTATGTTGGCCTTTCCTATCAGCCGAGTGCCGGAGAGGTGCCTGGGAAAGCAAGGCGCTGGTTCGCTGCCGCGGCCGGGTGAAGCTCATGCGGGACGGCCTTGAAACCGGAGCCACAGGCCCGGAAAACTGCTCGAAGGAAGCAGATTTAAAACTGCCTGGAAAAGGCAGGGGAAGACTGCCAAGAAGGCAGGTTTGAAAACCGGCAAAGCCGGAATTTTTTTCCCAAGCAAAGCTTGGATGATTTTGCCGTGACCCGAACTTGAGATAGCCTGAGCCGGGAGCGACCGGGCCATTGCCGAACGGAAGCCTCTCCCTTTAACCCAATGCTCTTGCCCACCGCCATGCAAACGCTAGCTGGAGTGGCGGTATATAAATTAATGGTGCTGCTAACCACGCCTCTGGCAGTCCGAAGCCTGCAAGCGCCCTTGTTGGCGTGAGTTGGGACGGGCAGTCACCATCCAAAATACTAAGGGGACTCTACTCCTCGAAGAGGTTACCCCCCCTTAGCCTTTTCCAAGGGTACCCTTGGCCGAAGTCCTGGTGTGTGCCCTGCATACACCAGGACTACAAGAGCAACATTCTGTTTCTTTTGTACTTTCTGTTTTGATTTGCAGATAATGGTAAAATGACACAAAAACTCGCATCCAGAAAGTCGTGTCTGACAGTTTTTTCCTGGCTCCATCTATTGCGACTGCAGAATATGAAAAAAGGACATGAAATGTCATAAAATGGCATCTGAGGACCCCTTATTTATCAAAAGTTGTTCTTGATAAGGATATCTTATTAGCGAAGCGGAATTATTTTGCAGGCAAATTGAAAGACTCAAGGGACCCAAAGGCAGTATGGGCGACACTGCTTGAGGTTGTTAATATGGACAGCAATAAGAAGCGACCAATAACTGCATTGGTTGATGAAAATACTGATGAAGTTTGTTCTGATCCTGACCATATTGTGCAATCTTTTGCCCATTTCTTTGCATCGGGAAGTAAAGTTCTATCTCCAAGTATTCAGGGAGATTTTTGGACAACAGGATTTCCTCAAAACAGTTCGTCTCTTTTCTGGTCCCCGGTCCTGCACACTGAGATTCAGGATACAGTAAATTGCCTACATAATTCGGGCCCAGGGTGGGATCAGATGAGTGTTCTTATATTAAAACAGAATATTTCCTCGGTTTGTGAACCTTTGAAGCATGTTGCGACAACTATGTTCTCGAGTGCATGTTTTCCTCGAAAGCTAAAAATTGCTTCGGTTGTGCCTGTTCTGAAATCTGGGTCTAGACATAAGATTAGCAATTATAGGCCCATTTCAATCCTGCCCGCTGTTAGCAAGGTGTTAGAGAAACTAATTCATGTTAGATTATATAGATTTCTAGACAAGTGTCACATTTTAAGTAAGTCACAGTTTGGTTTTCTTCCGGGACGATCCACTCTTGAGGCGTTGACAGAAATAAGGAGTTCAATTTCAACTGCAACTAGCGCTGGGCATTTCTGTATTGCTGTTTTTCTTGACCTCTCCAAAGCATTTGACAATGTAATCCACAGTGTCCTCTTTAGGACACTGAATCAATATGGAGTTAGGGGTCTTGCCCTTGATCTTATCAAATCCTATTTGAATAACAGGGTTGGCAGGGTAAAAATTGGTAACACAGTGTCTGCAGACTTTGCCATTGATAAAGGAGTTCCCCAGGGTAGTATCTTAGGTCCCTTACTTTTTGTGATATTTTTGAATGACTTTTTCCTTGCATTACCTTCAACCGTTAAATGTATTGCCTATGCAGATGACATTTCCCTTTTTTGGTCTGGAAATGAGTCAGCTCTCCTTGATTTGGTTGGCAGGGATATGAAGATGGTATTGAACTGGTTTGATGCACATGGTATGACAGTGAATATGGGTAAATCAAATTTTATGTTGTTTCGACCTGCTGGAGAATCCAACCCAGACTGGAGGTCTATTCCTGGAATTGACCCCAGCCTGTCCAGGGTTACTTCTGTTAAGCTACTCGGGGTTTACCTGGATGATAAACTGAGCGGAAGACTACATGTTACTCATTTGCATAAAAAGCTATCTTTTGGCTTGTATCTCCTGAAAGTTGCATGTAGGTGCATCAATCCGGATTTTGGCCTTCTTTTGTATCATGCTTACTTTGAATCCCACCTACGCTACTGTGCTGGGATTTGGGGGATTTCACCAGCAAGTGTTCTTCAACCGATCCTTGTCATGCAGAAAAAAGCCATCCATATTGTTGCAGGTCTGCCGTGGAACACACCCACTAAAGATGTCTTAGCCCGCCTTGAGCTGTTAAATGTAATGCAGCTAATATCTAATCAGGTTCTAATTCAAATGCACCAATGGGTGCACTCAACTGCAGGTTCACAACCTGATTGGATTTCGCTATCTCCACGTCCCATTGAAGAGCTTCGTTTAGGAGAGCGTTATTCACTTTTGCCACTAAATCCTCGTCTTAGGGTAGGTAAATATTCATACCAGAATGTGGGAATTAAAATGTGGAATAGGTTGCCGCAGCACTTAAGATCCCCAATGCCATTATCTAAATTTAAGCACTTGTTGTCTGCTCATTTACATATTGGACAACAATATTTTGATTATTATCTCTAGGTTATCCAATCAGACGTAGATCAACCTCCCCATACCAACTATAATTTTCAACTTTTTTGACAATATTAGACTCGCCATCAGTATGCAGTCCTTGTTAGGTTGCTGATTTCTCCCCTAGCTTAATGGATTTCTATGTCAAACTATGAAAGCCATTCAGGCTTTTATGGAACTTGGCTGCATCCCAACAACTTCCATAATATGTAGGTACCTACCTGGTATTCATGCATTTCTTCTTCTCTTTCTGCATTCAACCTTGTGATGGTGCACCGTGCTATCATCGCCCGACATAAATCCTGTTATCAGTCAATATGGACCAAGCTTTGCTGTGGATTCATTCAGTAATCCTTCCGCTGTTGCCTACCTTTTTCCTGACAGGGATTGGCGGTATTCGCATGGTGCAGCATTGCAGGATTGGGCTGAGGGAGGGGAGGAAACAGCTTAGGTGCCAGCAACAAAACAACCAGAACTCTGTGCAGATTCTGGTTCTTTTCTTGCTGGCACTCTAGGTAGGCATCCTCCCTTGTGTCATTTTCATTAAAACTCTTGTAAGTTCACAGATGCTTGTCGCTGTTAACTCAGCTAGCTTGTGTTATTCGACTTCCTGCATATTTAATCAGTTTTTGTCTCTTTTTTCTTCCTCACTTTGCCCAATTATGGCCCAACCTCGTGTTGACTTGTTCACCCACACTTTCTATTAGGAAATCATTGAAATACCTACATTTCTGAGAAATTTCTGTGTTGCTCTTGGATTCAATGTGTTGTGCTCTGTTTGATCTTACTACAACAAATTGGTGTTCCGGTAACAACAAACTTTTCCAATTCACTCATATCAACGGTGTTATAAGCAACTTTCTGTTCGGCTGATGTTCATTCGGTGACAATTTGATGACCTTATCACAACTATCCTGGTGATACACGGTGATGCAACTCATCGCGAGGTTGGTCTATAATACTCGGTATTTTGATTTGATGTTGATTGGGTTTTCTTGTTTCGAAAAACGTCTGCGTGACATTGACATTTTTGTGAAATTCGGACTGAAATGAAAATGATTGATTGTACCTAAATAAAAACTCTTCTCAAATTGTACCTACTTTTGACACCTACATGATTGTTGAAAATGAAAATAAAACAATGGGGCAAAACAAAACTTTGCAAATTAACTTCAAGCCCCTCAGAAAAAAAAAAAGCTTCACCTTTTGGGGGACGCTGTCCCCCAAACCCCCTACCGGGGGCGCTGTACCATGGACCCCTGCTTGGGGGCACAGCCCCCCAGATCCCCTGCACTTTCCGTGCCCTACTCCCCTCCGTCGCAAACCTGTTTTAGTGTTTACCCCCTGCCCCCCTATAAGGTACCCCACCTTGCCCATCCCTGCGGCGGATGAGACAGGATAGTTCCAATTTCAAATTTCTGATAAGGGGATGAGTGAGACTGTAGACCGGTCTCTCCTTGGAACTGTTAAGCCGCGTCAGAATGGACAGATTTTTGTTGGCAATTTTATTCAGATTCTCCATCCAGAACAGATTTTCACTCGCAACAATGGGCAACGGTCAATGCTTCAATGTTCTCCTTTGCAGTTTGCACATTGTTGCAAGTGACCTGTTTTGGACGGACGGTCAAAAAAAGTCTGCAGAGTAAAATTTGTCCATTCTGACGCGGCTTTAGGTAGGTACCTATTTTGTTCCATCCTGTTTCACACGAGTGGTGAATCCCAAATGCAACCCATGGAACCAACCAATCTATACTAGTCTGACCTTTACCTTTGTCGCTGACAAATAGGTATGCAGTTGTGCACTCTCCCTCTATATCTCTCTCTCGCTACATCTCACCCTCTTGGTCTCCCCTTCACTCCATCTCCCCTCTTCTGCTCTTCCTACCGACCTCTCCCTCATTCCGAAGTAAGTAAAAATGATATGGACATACCCACGGGAAACACTGATTCATCCGCATAACCAAATACCAAGCACACGACAGCATCATGCTTTACTGTCTGCTGGCCTGTCCAACATTGTGGAATAGGCAACAATGCACCAAAGAAGTTTCAAAACAAGTCAAATGAGATTGCATGCCCCGTCCAAAAAATATTTGTTTTAAACACGTTTTAAACAGTTTTTTTTTTGTTTTAAACATGTTTTTTACCACGAATAAAAAACATGTTTAAAACGTTTAAAAAAAAAAACATGTTTTAAACATGTTTTTGTATTTTTTTTTTTAAAACTCTTTTTTTTTGCAACCCTGGTCGGGGTGCAGAGGGACGTACATGCTGAAATGTGAACCGGGAAGAAATGGCGGCAAACGGCAGTGAAAAAGAAGAAATCGTGGCTTGTTTCATGTCATGAAGATGCAACCAATGGGTTTGAGAGAGAGAGAGACAGAGACTAGAGAGTCATCAAAAATGACCAGAGAGCCATGAAAAATGACAAAACGCAGGAGAAGTGCATGTTTGACGTGCGAACAGTTCATGTTCCAAAAGAATGAGTCAAACACCAAAAATGCCCATGTCGTTTTTCGAGCCGATTTCCATTGATGGGTGCAAAAATGACACAAGAGCTGAAGGACGCGACAAAACTGAAGAAAAGTGTTGGTTTGGCACGCGATGAGCTCATGTGCCAAAAGTTGCAAAAAAGGTGTCAGAAATGCCCAAGTCTCCTTTGCGCCAAATTCAATCCCATGGCTCGGAAATGGCACAAGAGTCAACAGAAACGACAAGACGGAAGAAAGTGCGAGTTTGGAACGTGATGAGCTCATGTACCAAAAGTTACGCAAAGGCATCAGAAATGCCCATCATGTCATTTTTTGGGTCATATTCAATCCCAAGGCTCCGAAATAGCACAAGAGCCAACAGAAATGACAAAACGGAAGAAAGTGCAGGTTTGGAACGCGATGAGCTCATGTAGGTACCAAAAGTTGCGCAAAATTCGTTTGCAACGATCTGTCAGAGGCCCACCCACTCACTAGTGGCATTCCTCAAGGCTCAGTGTGTGGCCCTCTCCTCTTTCTCATTTATATTAATGACATTGCAGATAAAACATCTCCAACATCAGGTTGTTTGCAGATGATATAGTCCTCTACAGAGTTATCAGGTCTCCAGATAATTCCAAAGCCCTTCAGGATGACCTAGATTCCATAGTCAAATGGTGTGATGAGAATCAAATGAGTATAAATGTCGCAAAGACATCTGTTATGTCATTTGCTTCATCTACACATCCCTCCATCTCAGATTATTTCATTGGTCCCTCTTTGTTGTTTCGCCCAGACAATATCAAATACCTTGGCATTCATTTCAATGCTGCCCTGAACTGGGGACCTCATATAAGTCAGATGGTAAAACGGGCATCAAATCAACTGAAATTTCTTATCCGACACTATTCCCACGCCTCCAGAAAGGTAAAGGAAATACTCTACTTCTCATTGATTCGCTCCATCTTAGAATATTCAACAACGACCTGGGATCCTCATCTTCAGTGCCACATTGATGCACTTGAAGCTGTCCAACGCAGGGCAGTGAGGTTTGTTTCTGGGACTTCTCCTTTCACTCCAGTGTGACATTGCTCAGGGAAGAGCTGGGCTGGGAATCCCTTGCTAAGAGGAGAAAGCTCAGGGGTGTTTCAATTTTTCGAAAATGTGTCCGTGGTGAGGGAGGATGGGCAGGATGCTGTTGCACCCTGGTCAAAAACACAGGGTCGACGAGGGCCAGTGACCTCGTTTCATTTATCCCACCTTCCCTTTCCAAAAATGTCTCTAGGTTTTCCTTCCTAAACAACTACGTGTTTCTCTGGAACAAACTTGGCATTTCTCATGACATGCTAAACCTATCAGAGGCCAATTTTTTATCCGTCATAAAGCCAAAACTCAATTAATTGCCCTAGTAGGTAGGCCTAGGTAATAGGTAGTAGGTAGGCCTAGGTAGGTATATATGTTTCTTGGATCATGCCCCCATTTCGTTTCCTTGGAGATATTATGCTAATTGTGCCTTTTCCTTTTTTTCCATGTTTTCATGCACTAAAAATGAGGTACCTACCGAAATTGATATATTTGTAACCAAATTGATTTCTTGTTGTTGTGCTATCTATTCATCCGAGCCTGCTGTCAAACTGTCACCATCTGGACAATGCCATGCTGGAATCCTCACTTCGCCTGACCTGGTTCGTGTTCTTTTATTTTTATTTTCTGGCCACATTTCTTGACAATACCCACCATGGGTTTCTAAAACTGTACCGCAATCTCTCTGCACCGATGGTTTGCACTTGAAACCATGTTTTCTTTTTTAATGCCGATCGCGACGGCGTGTTATCTATACACAAAAAGATACGTGCTGCCTCGGTGAAAGAACACGACGACTTGATTGTTGTCGTGGTAATTGCCGAGGCAAAAAAATGATACATGTCTGACCACGTTTGGTTTACCACGTCCAATGGCTTTTACTGCCTGTGGCCCCCAACATAGTAAAAAAAAAAAAAAAAAAGGCATCAGAAATGCCCATGTCGTTTTTTGGGTCAAATTCAATCCCAAGGCTCCGAAATAACACAAGAGCCAACAGAAACGATAAAACTGAAGAAAGGCGCGTGTTTAGCATTCTATGAGATCATGTGCCAAAAGTCACACAGAGGCACCAGAAATGCCCATGTCGCTTTTTGCACCGAATTCCATCCAAAGGCTCAAATAGGGCACATGAGCCAACAGGGATGACAAATTGCAAGACAGACGCATGTTTGCCACGGGAACAGTTCATGTGCCAAAAGGCACGCCAAGCGCCAAAAAAGCCCATGTCGTTTTTGAGCCAAAATCCAACGAAGCGCACAACAATGGTGCAAGAGCCATTGAAAACGACAATCAACAAGAAAAGTGCAAAATGTTCACCGACTCGGCGCCGGACATCTGGCCTTTGAGCCCTTTTTGTGCCAGGCTCTTGGGTTTAACGCACAAATTCCCTGGATCTTCACTCGGAATGACCATAATACAAGAGCTTGCAAGGTAATTTCCTTTGTGCCAACTATACTCTTCAAAAATGTAGACAGGTATTCCTTTTTTAATCGCAACCTTTTTCTGGGGAACAAACTTGCATTGCCAGCTGAAATCTTGCAGTCACCTGAAAAGCAATTCACTGGTGTCATTTCTTCAAAACTAGATGTTTAGACAGTCTTCATAGCAAAATTACTAATTTCTACCCCCCATTTCTTTCTCTCCTTTTTTTGGCATGCTAATTTCTGCATAGGGTCTACTTACTGATCCGTGTGGCCTTGTCACTTCTCGAGTGAAATAAAACTAAACTGGCCACAATTCATGTCTGCAACCGGCAACCTGCACCTATTTGAACTGATCACCTCTTCCACTCTGGACTCTTGATGACATCTGCATCTGACCATGACCATTATGCAAGGTATGACCTCCTGTGCTTTTTGACTTTTATTTTCTTTTTAACATTGTATGAAAAATGAACATTGCCACTATACAAACAAATACAAATGGGCAGACAAATTGCCCATTGGCAATTTGTCTGCATCGCCAGACTTTATTCATCCACCTTATTTGGAAACCGATGCGCTGTCCTCTTTTGAGCAATGTCCATTTTATAATGTCTTGACGTGGTGCCTGGTGCACTGATCTGTTGCTCATTTGCGTCGGTCCATTGGCGTTGGATTTTACCTTCTGACTCCGGACTCTTTGTCCTTCGAACTCATCATCGGGGGGACTCTGTCCCCAGTTAAAAATTAAAATTAAATTCATCCGACTCTGTCACTTATCTTGGAGTACTGATCACTTCTACCCTTGACTGATCCCAGCACATTGATCACATGGTTTCAAACCCGCCGGGTTCTTGGATCACTGCAGCGTAATCTTTAATTCTGACTCTGATGCGAAACTTAAAGCTTATTAGGCCCTTGTTCTTCCACATCTTGAATACGCCTGCTGTTTATGGGATCCTTTCTTGGCGTCTCAGATTCACAACCTTGAACAAGTCCAACAAGTTGCGGCCCATTACGTAGTTAATAACTACTCTAGGAAATCTTCTGTCTCGTCCATGCTTTGCGAGCTAGGGCTTGATACCTTAGTCCAACGCAGGCAGGATCGTCGAGTGGCTCTTCTCCGAAAAATCGTGGTAACACGTAAGTGCTTAATTAATCTGCCATCTGGTTTTGCAAGGGTTCCTACCCCACGCCGCAGCCAGCATACCTTTCATATCTCTGCACCGCATATAAAAATACTCAATACTATAACTCTTTTTTTCCGCGTACCATCCGAAACTGGAATTCTCTCCCTGCAAGCTCGTCGCTTATCCTCTAAATGGCCACTGCGCGGGCAACATCTCTGCAACTTTCTAAACATGTTCTTTTGCCATTGTTGATTTTATCCCTGACTATCTGACGGGCCTAACGGCGACTATGTTCACCAATTAATGTGAACTGATTTTAATTTTAATAAAATAAAAAAAAATTAATATTCCACTGCCCAAAATCTGAACTTCGGCACATCCATCCCTTACCTGGTCTTGGTGACCACTGATGATCTTTGCCGAATTTCTGCCCCTGTTGATTATAGGGTTGGGTTCAATTTATTTTAATGTATGCTACAAGACATCTCTTCTCTGGACAGGATCCTAAACTTCGCACTGCTGGACTTTGGAGCCACTGGTTTCAGCATGGATGAGCTTTGGGCTGAATTTAAAACACTGTGCTGCTGCCTGCTTTGCGATAGAAAATTTTATCCCAATGAAAAAGATCATGTGGTGGCTTCTCCTTCCCGGTGTGGTTCACACCTGACCTCCGTACAAAGTATCTGTGTCTCCAACAGCTTTTCCAGGATTAATAACAGTTCTCACCTTTGATCCCATTGGACCGCTGCCCGTCGTTCCAGGATTGCCTGCCAGAGCCAAGCTTACCCACTTCCCCAGTTTTCTTTTGCCTTATGGGACTACCAGCAGGTAGGTACTGCACTCCATGGAGAGAAAATTTGTTCAGGCATTGGCTGTGAATGATGTGATCTCCACTAAACAGTTTTGGAGATTTCATCACAACAAAACCTCTAGACCAGTGACCTTGGCCACCTGTGATCCGTCAGCTGCTGCACTGATGGTTCAGGAGCACATGGGTGATGTTTCCTTGCCTATTTCTGTGTAAACGTACGATGAGCAACCCACGAATTTCACGAGGGATGCTGATGTGTCGACTGATAATTCTGTGATTAATGCAATTAAATCATGTAATAATTCAACTTTTTTTTTAAATTCATTTGCTTTTATCTTCGGTACCTACCTATGCAATTTTCCACAAACAAAAAGTGAAACAATAACCCTGGACTAGGGAGGAGGTTAGTCCCTATTCCTACCACCTACGGGAGGAACATGGAAGTAAAAAATGACTTCCACAGAGAAATAGAAAGATCTGGTAGACAGGAAAGTTTTTTATTCATGATAAAACCTATCATGATGTTATTTATTCATAATTAAACATGATTTTTTTGACCTCATTGACTGCATCCCACTGGTATTTTTAATGAACCACAGGGATGTGTTGTCAAAATAATACTTGCAACCCCGGTTACTCGCTCTATCAATTCTTTTTTAGGTCATTGATGCTTTTGACCACTTTCATCCTTCATGCTGATCGAGTTCCTCGTGTTGAGTTAAACCTCACTCTTAAGGCAGTGGGAGTGGAGCAGATGGAGTTGGGCTGGAGGGATCTATTTACCACTTCGGCGCGAGAACTTCTGGCCCATCTCCAGTGCACCAACTAAAATTGGGGTTTGCCAAATGGAGCCGTCTCTTCCTCATGCAGTGAGTGTTGTTCGGGGAAGTGTTTCTCCTCCAAACAAATTGAGCATCAAATTCAATTTTTCGACACTACTCTTTAACATCCAAACCTGACCATTACCAGCAGGACCAGCAAGACAAGCAGGTTCAGCATTTCGGCCACTTCTGTTTAACCTCTCAAGCCCAGTTTACGTAGGTACATAACACGCGCACAAACTTTGCCGCAAACTGTCGAATTACGTACATAGGATGCGCGCCGCCACCGGTAATTGCGGGCGAATTACGTTCATTGTACGCATCATAAAGGCACAGTTTTCAATTGGTTTCCGCCGAAACTCTGCCGGATCGCGTCGGCTGCATTTTTCACAGTCGGAAAGAGGAATAAACAGTGATCCAGCAGGTGTTTGTTCCACCAAAATCGGTCCAACCGTTTTAAATTGGCGCAATTTTTAAATTTCCCGCTTTTTTGTCTAAAGTTCCTGTTGAAGGCGCCTTTTTACGCGATCGCGCGACATCTGCCGCCTGCCGAAATTTGAATTTTCGGGAAGTCAAAAGACGTGCGATTTAGCAGACGCTTGTTTCACGTGATTTGCTGCATTCGTTTTGAAATGGCGTTGTGTTGAAATTTCCTGTTTTTTCCAGTTTTTGCTCAATTTTTGTCCGGTTTTTCAGTGGTTTGTGGGTGTTTTGGCCAGTTTGTTTTTGCGAAAGTGTTTTTATTGGTTGAAAACATCAAAATACCTATGGGTAATTTTATTGACACAGAGCAAAATCTGGCTTGGTTGGGCGGGAAATGCATGCATTTCTGCTTTTTCCGTTTTTCGAAAATCCTTGCAAAAATTATTAATTCCGGCGGGAGCGACACTTTTTGGTGTCGAAAATTGCGCAATACCATTGCAAAACCCGAATTCGTAATTCCGGGCTTGAGGGGTTATTGGATAGGTCTGTTGTTTCGAGGACAATGAAAAATAAGATCAATAGCTGTACCAATGCCGGGTGCAAGCATATCAGTTGGCGAGTGACAATATTCACGGCTTGATTCAGTGAAAATCTGTCACATAGGTGCTGTAATTCCTCCGGATAAGCATACCTAGTCAGATGGACAGTGAAGGACATTGATGTTGAAGTCACCCATGATGAAAATCACCCATGAGCTACGGCTACGACCCATTGGATGAGATTGCAAACATGGAGTGATTGCTCCAGGAACTCTGAACAAATTGCTGTAAAGCAGTTAATGGACTCGTTTGGGGGCCTATACAGTGGCAACAAGTAAGCGGGAGGGAAAGAAAAACCTAGAGAAACTACAATAAATTCAAATGTTTCACTCATGTAAATTAGCTTGGGCTGCAGAGAAAGTTTCACTCCAAGGATAACCCCTCCACCAGTTCTTGAGCGATCTCTACGAAACACTGCATAGTTTTGGGGAAGGATGTCATTTTCCACGCAGGAATCATCGAGCCAAGTCTCTGTGGCAGCTACACAATCAGCGCTGATTGAATCGAGATTGGGTCACAATGCATACGCTTAGGAAGGACACTGCATGAATTAAGCTTGTGTTTGTCAGTCGTGATGTCAGCCACAAAGCTAATTATAAATGACTGATTTATCTTAGGTTAAATTAAAGAAGTGATTTATCTTGGGTTGATGACTGAGGAATGACCATGTCATTGGCACATTCTGGTATGGATGTTCTTGGTGAAATCACTGAGAAGGTTTTGTCATTTCAACTTGGTGATGCTGTCTCCCTGCTGCAAACCATTGTAAGTTGTCAAGTCAAAATTTGATTATGTAATAACTTCGCACTGAGTATTTCTAAGGCAATGAAATTAGCAGTGTTGATATTCTACTGCAAAAATTAGTTTGATCAAAAGTTGAAGTTTTTCTTGTCCAAAAGGTAGGCCGCCACACAGAATTTGGTATATTTTTGACGAACAACTACCTACTTCATGGGGGGGTTCCTTCTCAAAGAATTGCCAAAATTATTGTCTTTAACAAGGTTCTCATGTTCACTGGTCTGATCGACCTACCTTCATACCCATTTGAAATCGTGACGTGCTGACTGTACCCTGTACCCTTTACACGTTTTTTTCCTCCAGGGTGGATAATGGGAAAGCAAGAATATGCACAGAATCCAGGCAGACATCTGGCATGTGAACAAGGTTTGGTCTGTGTTCAGATAAAATTGTGAAGACATGAAAAGTTTCATGTAGGCTACGAAGGTTGTTCAAGTCCCGCTGGCTTTGGCAAGTAATCGACGGATTTTTGGGCTGAAATTTGGTGGACCGTTTACACCTTCTATTATTAGCTTCCTGCCAAATTGGCACCTTTCTGCCATCTCTGGATCGGCTTCACCAGTTCTTTTTGGAAGAAGCCCTCATCGAAAAACCACTGGGCCACTGATGTGATCAGCTCCATGGCATTTTGAAGGTGCCCCCAATGGTTTTCATTAGCCAAGGCTGGAAAAGGAAGGTAATCTACTGGTGCCAGTGCGCGAAAAAAGGATGATTGGGCAGTATTTTGAGCTGAGGTCAAGACATGCTTCAACCCCAACCTTATTTTTCAAAGCAAGGGTCCCGTTTTTCCGGATAAGGGTGTCTTTTGGGGCCTTCCTTGACTTTTGCAAGTCATTTCATATCTCACTTTCAGGACCAGGAATTCTTGATGTTGTCTGTTGCCAGTTTTCCATCGTTTTCCAAGGACGTTTGGGCACATCCATACCTTGCTGTTCATGCATTCACCATGTAATATGATCACACAACCTCTGGCTATATGGCGATCATGCTTTCTTTAATTTCATTGGCCTCTGTGGGTGAAAAATCATATCAGACTGTGATGCTCCATCTGGCACAAATTCAGTCAGACTGTCAGATAACGGAGGAGGTCATACAAAATCAACAACAGAAAATAAACTATGCACAACAAGGAACTGAAATTTTGCCTAGAACCCACTGAAAGACCGATGTCAAAGTGTGCAAGAAAGGAAAAGGCTTGGACTTGTGCAACAGGCCAAAGCCAGGTGGGACTTGGAACAGCCCACGTAGGTAAAAAAAAACGAACGAAATATACCCACTGGGCTAGAATAAGTCTAAAATTTCATTGACATATTTTGTTCGAGTTTGGCTTGCGAATTTTTTTTCTGTTCTGCAGATCACGGTCATGGTTGCTGCAATGGCCATGCATGTGCAACTTGTGCTACCCAGTGCATCCCGCTTAAATTGGGTGCATCAATCCGGAGTGATTTTGCAGGATGTAGCTCCCTAAGATGCATCATTCCATTATCTACTTTCAAATTGTTGCAAAGGACTTTTAAAGCACAAATCGAGCTCGAAGTGCATGCCAAATTGTGTCCTATTTTGGAAACTGAAATTCTTTCCCCAAACTTCCCTCTGATGCGAAATCTCTTCTAAATATCTGGGTGAAAAGAAGACTTTACTAAAAAAATGTTAGTTCAGTTAAGGCTCAAAACTCTTGGGTAGGTATTGTAGTTCTACCTTACCTATCTCTTGTGTTTATGCATTTCTTTTGATATGCATGACACCACACTGTTTGAAAGTAGTGATGCATGAGCTCCAGCAAGCAGGCATGTGAGTTTTTGGGTTTTTGGAAATCTGAAAATGTGACTCCAAAATAGCTTAGGTTATTGTTGTCATTACCAGTCATCCGAAATAGTGAACAATTGCCATGGGCAGGGTGTTCCATTCAAAAGAGGACCTTCGCATTTGCTGTGGTTTTACTTGTTTTCCATTTTCCAATAGCTCTAGGTTTGTGTGAGTAAATTCTTGCAGATTTGCATAGTTCTTGACATCCAGTGTCTGGGTGAGGCAGGACTGCAGGGTCACATGGGCGTCGGAACTGATTTTTGGGGCTGCCCCGGATGTGGCTGCAGACATCCCCGACCCCATCCCTATGTCCAAACTGTCCTTTGCATCCGTTTCGAATCTGTTTGGCGTCATTTTGCTACCAGTTTTCACAAGGACTCTTTGCTGGTGCAGGAACAGAATGCCAAACTGTTGTTCAGAGACTTATGGCTCCCCATTTTAAAAGCCCTGTTTTGTGTATGTCTTCGCCACAAAAATATATTGAGCAACGGTGAACACCAGCAAACAAAAGTCCTTGACCCAAACAATAGGTACCTACCTGCAAATGTAAACACAACGATCAAATTTTTTTCACAGCAGATTCACAAATGCGTCATCAATCTGCCAACCCGGTACCGACCACTGACCATGCTCAGGTTCTGTAAAAAAGACCTGGGGACGTGACCCAACAGTCACGACTCCAGTTGGAGTCAAGCTTTAAGAAAGCAAATAGGCACCTACTAAGAGAATGGAGACTCGAGAGTCGACTCAACTGAGTTGCATTTCCAGTTGCGTTTCGCTGGTTACAGTTTCAAAGATCTGCAATAAATCAAGTTTGAGGACATAATTTGCAGGGAGTTGGTTGGCACTAGGCAGACGCCAAGCAGTTGGTTGACAAACCAGCAATAAATGTCGAACCTCGCAGGTTGAGCCAAGTTTGGTAGCTCTTAAATAAAAAAATACTGAAAAGAAACCACAAATCACATCTGCAAACTTGGCCTACTGGCTACTTCATATGTTCCAGGTCTTTAGAAATGTTACCGTTTCGTTTTTTTCGTGAGGGAAAATCGCGGTCGCATCTCGGATGTGTGGGTCTTGGTCTGCTATGATTGCAAAAATATTGTTTAAAGTAGGTAGGTACCTGAAACTGATTGATCGGAAAACAAATTGTTTGTCTGAAATCATTGTTTTTTTTTTTTGCTTTAATGTGAAAGTTTGTTCCGTTTCTTGCACCTTTTAACAATGAATTTAGATTTTTTGTCCAAATTATTCTCTCCAAATTCTCTCCAATCCAAATTATTCCCTTTTCCAAAAGCAAACCATTGTTTTTAAACCTCTTTTCAGGGTCCTGTTTCACCAGAGATGTCGATGAAGTGTTTGAAATTGTTGGCACGTGTATCCTATGAGGGCTATTCTTCAGGTTCTTCACCCAACGAAACACCTTGTAAAGTGAAACCCATATTTCCAGAGCAGGTGCTGGGATTTGTCAAAGCTTGTATCTCTGATGAAGTTGTCTCAGAAAACAACCTGGAGTCACTTTCATCGTGCTTCTACCATACCATTAGCTATGTGGTTCATTTGGTAGGTGTTTTTGAAAACCTTCACCTGATTGTGTAAGGCATTCATGATTTACCTACCAAAAATTGTGTTAGGCATTCATCATCACACAAAACACCTCTAGTTCGGGGTTTCACAGTTCTTGTGTAGACCCGTTGATCACTCATGATAATCATTTGAATTCCAATCTGATATGGATCGAGTTCAAATTTTTTCTGTTGTCGTAGTCTGGAACCTATCATTTGGAGTTCTGATCAGATCGCATGCCTACCCAACACGTGTTTCAGAAATGGAGGGAATGCCTAAAAAAGGTACCCAGCGCCACAGATTCTTTTCGTAATGCTGGACATAACGGTCTCAATGAACAACATATGACCACAAATGAACCGCGCTCAAACATGGCAGGTATTTGTTTTAGCTGTCAGCACTCAGCAGTGTCTTCTTTTCTAGAGTAGGCCTACATAGATTCTTTTAAATACAATAATTATCGTTGGCAGCCATTTCATCGTGCCAAAATAGTTCAAAATTGCTGGCATCTGGAACCAGATCGACAATATTGCTTATATAGTTTAGGATATATTATGGGGCTGTTGTACAAAATATCATGCAGTTTCATCAACCACATTTATAACACCTTGGTTTCAGCGGACGGGGTAGTCCGCCTGGCAATTATTATGTTTGTTTTTTGTTTATTTCAGAATGAACCATCGACTGCCTTGGATCTGTGCCTTTTGCTTCAAGATCAATCTATGCCTTTCCTCCGAGCGGCCAAATCAACCACAGCCCTGTTTGCAAGTTTCCATAAACTGTTATCGGATTATGCGAAAAGCACGGACATGTCCCTGTCTCAGTCAAGTGATATGTCACTGCACTTGATGGCATCTTCGTTGGTGTTTCTCTCCTTCACCGGGGAAGGATACTCTGCAAATGTGGTGCAGCGGATAAAAATCATCACTCAAACGTCGAATTCCACAGATAGCAATAGCACATACCAAATCCTCTGCCCTTATCTGCAGAAGATTTTGCATATCTGGGCTCCTCACGTCACTGTTGGAGAAAGTGTCATTATGACTAGAGCCATTGTTGAACTTTTGATTATCTTCTTTGACATGACTGTGAAAGTTGGCAAATTCAGTGAGGGCTCATCTGGGGAAGACACCATTGAGGTCTTTCGAGGCACGTCTCTCAATTTAGCAGTTCAAATTTTTCATCTGGTGTCAAAGTTGTTTGTCGAACAAACGAAATTGAATTCGCAATGCATGGACAAACCTAGTGCAGGTCTTAAACATTTACAGGCACTAGTCAACTCTTCATGTGAAACTGAAGAACTCTCATTTGTAATCCGTGGAGTTGTTACTCTTTGCCGGAGTCAGTTTTCTACAGCTGGTAGGCCAGAAAAAGGTGCCTTCGTACTCTCCTCACAGAACTGCATGCTTATCCACAACCTTGCATCCACATTGCATGTGGCTGCAGGTCGATGTGTCGGAAACAGCCTGGATGATTCACTGACAAAATTGTCCGTTTTGGAGCTTCGATTGATGCTGGTGCATGCACTTCTCACAGAAAGCGGTCAACAAATCCTTGCCTTCGAAAAACGACTAGACGTGATCCAGGATATTCTTGGTCAGCCGATGGACTTGTTTCACCTGTTGCGGATTGGGACTGGGTCCGAAAGGGCAGCGTCTCCTGTGTTTCAGAGTAAGAACTGTGGGAAGTTGATCCAGGTTGCGATGCAGCTTCTCTACAAGAATGCAGTGCTTTGTGCGCAGATTGGGAAAACCAATATTGCTGGTAATGTTATGGAGGTCCTGCTTCGCCTAGAGCTTAAATGCATGCCAAATCGTATCATCGACAACTGGTCCTCCATTTTTGCCAAAGTCTGCTGTTTGTTGTCATATCTGATAAGGGACAATCAATTCAGCAGAGCATTCACTTGGATGTCTTTGTTCCTTTTGAAGCTGGTTCCAGATTCTGAGCTCGACCCACTTGATGAAAAACTTAAACATTGCAGGAGCCAGTTGTGGGACAAATGGAGGAATCTCAAGATCACTTCTGCTGGTGAAAAATATGTTAGTGCCTCTAAAAGTTTACTACACAAGCTCCAACAATAGGTATATGTTAAGTAGTTGGAAAAATGGTTTTCCTCTGACCCGAACGGTTGTCTCCATCTGACAGAATAGCAACAGTCTGGAAATTTTCCAAACAGTTCCAAAGACCTGCCTACCACCGCATCTTGGAATAGACGACATGGCATCCACCGCATCTCAATTACATAAGACATGTTCTCATTTTTTTTTCAAAATTATTGCAATTTTTCGCCTGCACCGGAATGTCCCTGGCTCAACGAATGGGGTTTTCCATGTAGCCTAATGCATTGTGGGCTGGGTTTGTTTAAGTTGAGGTTGGGCAAGGTTATTTTATGTTCCAATGCAATTATTCTTCTGTGTCTGAGGTACCTACTCATAATCTGAGACAACTTAACAGCCTACCCTACGCTACCAACCTAACAAAAACTAGCCTAACCGAATCTCTACCTGTAACCTTCCCCAACCCACAATGCATCATTAAGAACACCCTGTTCGTTGTTTCAGGTAGTTATTATATTTCTTGGGTACGGGCGAAAAATGGCAGTGAAAAATTGTATTAAAAAATGAAAACATCCCTTTTTTGAGATGCGGTGTCATCGATTCTAAGATGGGGTGGGTCCAACGGATGTGGTGTAAAGATGTAGTGGAAGCGGTAGTTGTCAGGGCTTTGGAACTGTTTTCTTTGGTGTCGACTTTCTCGTATTCCATTTGAACATGCGTATTGAGAATGATTTTCGGGCATGTATTCATATCTGCAGCAAATCCTGATATTTTGCTTCGTTGGCAATCGCTGTTTCTTTTGTATCTTGATTTCTTTGCTTCGTTGGCAACAAAGTGCTGACCCTCATTGTTGCTCAAATCCAAGGATAGCTCTAAGTTTGGTCGTGAACATTGGCATTTTCGAGATATTGGCCTTGCTCCTGTTTTAATCGACAGTGCTTGTGGGTGGTTGATGCCAGGGTTGCAAAAAATAGTTTGGAGCCCTGGAGCATGGATTTTTGACCCTGGACCTGGTCATATTTTGGTATTTTTTGCTCGTCATGCCCCTTTCGATCCCGATCAAAAATTGAAAAAAGCTTTTTTTTTGCTCGCCAGCCCATTTCGATGCCAGTCGGCTCTCATCCGTCCCTGGAGCATTGCTCCCGTGTTTCCGACTTTTGGCAAACCTGGTTGATGCTATCAATCTTCAACCAGAGCACACTTGACCAAAAATAACCCACTTTTTTGAAAATTCAGAAAAGATTAGTGAGAAGGATGTGGAGTACAAGCACAAGAAATATTGGATGAAATTGCCAAATTGATTGCTTTTTCGTGAGCAAGTTTTTTTTTGGATGAGCAAGTCAGTTGGCAAAGATGTAGAAGTGATCATGAAATCATGACGTGGCATTGACAATTCGATCGGGGGATAATGAATTTTTTTATTGGCAAAATCCTAATGATGTTGAAGATTGGATTTCCAACAATGTTGTACACCTACTCCCCATAGGGGGTCACACATATCCAATCAATGGGATAATCCAGTTAGGTACTATGTACAATTTCATTCTATTTTTTGGCAATCAAAAGTCCAACATGCACATATCCTATTTTCTTGAGGGGATTTTGCCCCATATTTCTTTTTCAGAAACAATTTGACTCTTGTCTCATCAGGTATTGAAAATGCCGGCCAAAAGTCGTAAGTAGTCGTTTTTCAGAGCTGCTATTTCTGAAGATCTCTCAAAAACTTCTCCCAGAAGTTTTAAGAGATCTTCAGAAATCTTCAGCTCTGAAAAACGACTACTTACGACTTTTGGTCTGGCATTTTCAATGCCTGAAGAGTCAAAAAGTTCACTCTCAGAAGTTTTTGGAGTGGTTCCTCTCTGCTGCACCTCAACTAAACTTACGAGGACCACCTCCTTATTCAGCTCAATTGACTGATTTGATTTGTTAATTCAGTTCGTAACGAAACTAATCGATCGCTTTCTAGGTAACTAGGTAGGCCATTTGACCTTTCGCCATTCTCTTTGCTGCAGCCATGCTGTCTGGGCCCATCACCCCAAGATCAAAAGCAACAAAAAAGTCCATACCCAAAAAGCACAAGTTCATCAATGCAGACACTTTTTACCTTTTTCTCAGAAATGCAAATTTGGGCTGACTCGTTGGGTACCTTTTGATCGATTTACGATGGAAAAGTTGCAAAAGCCTGAATTGCTTGTCGTGCAGTCCGTGTGTGGCCCTTTAATTTTTGCTACTTTCTGCCAATCCATTGCATCGTTTCAGGCATTGATCACTGTTGTGGATGCATATCAGAAACGAGATCCCACCATTGAGTTCGGGAGCTGGAATGTGAGATCTGAAAATGGCAAGCTTATTTTGTTGCTGAAGGAGGAGTTGATGTTGTCTTGCCAGTCCTGTCTGTAAGTTAACTCTTAACAATGTAAGGAACGATATTTGTTGCTTATTCAACGTAACGAAACTAATTTAAATTAGTGTTTGGAACCAGGGGAGATATCAATATCGAAATGTTCAAACACAATGTTGAACAATGGTTGTCTGATATCACCATAAACATGTCTTAAAGTTTTGTTTCCTTTATTCCTCTGACATATGCCAACAATGGCTGTTTTTTAAATGTACGTGACATTATGTGTGTTTGTTTTATGTTATCTGACTGCAGATTTGCGCCGGGATTAAAACCCCTGCAAATTAAATGTAAATTAAATTAAATAAATTAAATTTTGTTGATGCGATGCACATTTTAATACCTTGGCACCACTGCAGTTGCACCTAAATTACACCATGAATGTGGGTCAGTCTGGAGTTAAACTCTGGAGATCGAACCGGTTCAACCGGTACGGGTACAACTACTCTGCACGGGTGCTGATACGACACTGGCGTATTGGCAACCTTTTGGCACCAGCAGAAAGCACAGGGTGTGCTTTTTCTGGCCGTCATGCAATTGTGTACCCCTCTGACATCAACAAACTTCTTTTGCATTTCGTTTGTTTTACTTCCTGTTTTATTTTTTCTCATCCTGTTTTTTTTTATTGCGGGCTGAGTAAAACATGGTGTTTTGTCGTTTAGAGTCAGGTTAGATTGGGTTTGGATAGGTCCGCATTGTTTTAAGTTGAGTTTCAATTGCACTACACAGAATCCTGTTAAATTGAATCTTTTGACTTCTGCCACACATTTACCGAATTGTCATTTTTCCTTTTTTTGTTCAAGGTCTGATGATGTCAGATGCATTCACCGCATTGCCCAACGTTGGAAGAGTTTATCACATGCCTCTTCTCCACTTGATTATGCCCGGGCATCAGCTCTTGAAATTGCTTCTGGTTGTCAGATCCATGACAGCAGCTATAACATGGAGGAATTATGCGAGAGAACGTCTGAATTCTTGAACAAATTCAACCAGGATAATCCGCACAACATGATTTTGCAGATGATTCACGGAGTGGTTTATTTTTGGCTTTTCAATTCCTGCAATGCAGATTCTGAATGTGCAGACATTGAGGTTTGTATCACTTATCCCACATGCTTAATAAAGTGGGACAACCAGGGGCGCAAAAGCCGGGGGGCAGGGCGACGTGCCCCCCAATATTCTTCTAAGGGAATTCGTCACTCCCAATAATTTTGTAGACATTCAAATTTTCACATGGGTGGAAAAAGCTCAGGAACGTTCGGGAGTGATTGTTCATGAAACTTCATCTCGGGCTTCCCTGTCCGATCGATTCACACTTCAAGGTTCACAGTTTCTTCTTCAGTTTGGAGGTTATGTGGTCATCAAACATTTCTTAGAATTACTGTTGTCAAATTGTTATTTGTTTGACATTTGTGCTAATTTCTGCATTAATTGTGAGAAAAATAGCCGTTTTTTTTTTGAAAAATTGAGTATTCTGGGCACCATTTCAGGTTCCATTTTTTTCAAAATTTCTTCCCCTTCTGGGAGCGGTACACCCTCTCCCCAAACCCCTCCCCTGGCGTTGCGCTTCGCGCAACTCGCTATCGCTCCGCGCGCGGAAACACCACCATTGCTGGTCTGCGGACCCACGTCCCCCCAAAGTCAAAGTGGCTTTTACGCGGTTAGGGACATCTGTTTGGCATTTTTTCGAATTTGTTGGCCAGACTCTTGTACTTTCTGGGATGTTTTGAGATTGATTTTAGATAAAAAAAAATGGGAAAATAAACAAAATGGCGGCTGATCAAATTCCCCAAAGACCACATTTTTGTTTCTGTCTGTCCCTCTCAACCTTCATCAGTTGCCACTATGAGAGGGGGCCGATGGCGGTGGCAAGACAAAACTGCACTCTCTGTGATCGGATCAACCAAAAATAAAAGCAGAAAACCTTCTGCAGGGAAACATAACTAGGAATCCGGCGCTCCTTATTCGTCGACTTCGGATGGACATGCGAACGAACACTCGCCCCGGCATTCAACTCGGTGACACACAACCTTCTTTAAGCTATCCGACTCAAACCCTTTCACCTAACCTGACCTAACCTATAACCAAGCCTAACCTAACCCTAACTTGGCCTAACCTAACCTGACCTAACTCCTGTTAGGTTAGGTTGAGTTAGCTATAAAAGGTTGCGTGTCACCAACGAGAAGATTGCCCTCAAACCTATCCTACCATCTTGTAAGGCAGCCCTTACTTTTTCTATAGCTCTATCAGGAAAACGTGTTGTCTTTTTGAGGGATCAGTAGCTCAGGAAAACCCGAAAACATTCACCTGGGCTGTTTTGTCAGGAGCTCCATTACAGAATGTGTGCCATGTTTTGATCTTTCTTGGCTGAACATTCAGGGTGTGCTTGGTGGTCTGACTGCGTCTCGAATTAAGCGAATTAGGTCAACTCGGCGTTCATGAGACGGAGCCCCACCGGGTTCACAGGAGTGGAATTCCTCAGAACGGCCGTGGCACAGACCGAAAGAATTTGAATAAACCATTTGTGTGTATTTCTGATAGAAGTCCAGATTGCCAGCAGATGGGGTTCTTTTCTCATAGGGCCTACCTTTAAGGGAGAAAAAGCCAATACCGAAAGCAGAGAAGGTGCTCTCCTATGGTCGAGTATTTATCGCCTTTTGTTTTTCCTTTCGATTTCCACTTCCAGCGGCAAATTTCTTTGGAACTTTTGAGGTTCGAACCCGGTGACCAGTGTCAGGAGAAAAAAGTTCGGAACATCGATTTTCATTCAGGCACGACCCAATAAATGTTTGGGTGGCGCTAAAAAATTCGGAGCATTTCTGAACAAATCTAAGTGGCGGCAGGATCCCAGTTCCCCCACTGGGACGAGTGGGAGAAATTTTGGAATTTTGACATGAGCCTGAGCTCAAGAGGTACGTATACACGGTCTTCAGTCATTGACGGGCCAAAGGACATTTCTGTCGGAATTTTAAAGCACGGGGCAAGGTAATTTCCCATCTGGCATGCGCTGCAAAAAGCATTCCTTCGTGAAATGAGTTTTGCGGCGCATGCGAGATGGAGAATTCCATTGCCCCGTGCTTTCAAATTCTGACAAAAATCTCCTGTGGCCCGTCAATTTCTGAACACTCAGTATATTGGGCAATTATTCGACCAATGCAGTGTGGCCAAAAGCACTTTCGCGCCATTCAAAAACACCAATAATAAGAATGCAAACAGAAGCGGAATGAATGACAGATTAAAAAAAAATGTCAAACAGCGGAGAGATCAATGCGGGGTTAACGCTAACTCCGAGCTGCGAGGTAAATTTTTTCCATTTGAGCAGATGGCAAAAATTTACCTCGCTGCTCGGAGTTAGCGTTAACCCTGCATTGATCTCTCCGCTGAAAGGGAAGTGGAGTTTTGACGGAGTCAGGACTGCAGTACCCCAACAATTCGGTTCACCTATAGGTATACCCACGCAGATCGACGGATTCTGAGACATGGAATGGTGGCCATTTTTGAAGGTCGCAAATGCGGGTCCACGGTGTTGAGTGTGGCCTCGAAGAGGGGCAAAACATGAAATTTAGTTAAACTCCTGACCACGTCGAAAATCAAAACTGGACAATCGCCCAAAAAACTGGCACTTTCCGAGATGAAGCGGGACAAAAACGAAATGATGATGTCTCAATGTCAATGTGACGTCCCGACAATGTGTGCTAAATACATTATAAACTGCGGGGAAAGCTGTTCCGCTGCTTTCCTACGTGGTGACGTGGTCGTGCAAATTTTGCACAAGTATTTTTCCCAGTTTTGAAAAACAATTGTTTTTTATTTTGAAAAAATTAAAAAAAGCAAAAAAAAATCAAAAAAGAAAAGAAAAATTCGAAAAACCAGATAGAAATAACAAAAAAGTAGAAAAGGAAAAGAAGAAAAAAGAAAACGAGCCCGAAATCGCGAATAAAAAGAGAAACACGAATTGTTTTCTGAGTTTTGTCCACGAGGTTCATTTTGGAGACTGAAAAGCAATTTTGAAAAAATCATCTCACTGTTCTGACCTGGGCTCGAACTCACGATCTTCAGATTCACAGACGGACGCATTGACCACTCGGCCATAATGCCACAACTCAATTCACTGTGCCTAAACAGTAGTTTTAAATCACGTGCACAAGCATGCGCTCGTCCATTGGTGGGTTTTCGATGTGCGCCCTGTTGCACGCATGCAATTTGCAGTAACCTTTCTTGTGACCTTTTCGTGACTTCCAATGCTCCGATCGTGCCCATCTTCGAACTTAGTCTCAGTTTGGTGTTCAAGAACCTCTCTGCAAAATTTGGCTTCGAAATTCTATTGCGTTCGAAAGTTATCGTGTTCACAAACAAACAAACACACAGACAAAATCCAAATCGAAGTCATCTGTAAAGCTCACTTCGTTCGCAAATATAGAAAATTGCATTTAAGCAACATTCCAGGGTAAGCCAGCATCTGATAAAAAATGGCATTGATAAGGCCGGCCATTAGCCAATAGTGCAAAATGGCCAACATGTGACCTACAGAATTTGCCCATACATATTTGCTGATCGAAAAATGTGATCAATCAGACTTCTAACATATAATCTTTTCATATCAGTCCAACTTCTAATCTCATCTCTGCCATTTTAATGTAATTTGTATAAGGAACAGACTCTAAAGTCTAGTCAGTGTCTGGCTTCAATATGAAAGGTGAAAGGCAGGGATGACTTCCTGTTTGCATAGCTTAATTTATCCTCCCGTTTGCATTCAGGTGATCAGATCAGAGCAATCAGCTGATGATGCATCTCAAGATACGAATGCTGATCTGCAGTTACAAACTGAATGCTATCGGATGCCAAGCAATATCGATTTGGAATTTGAATTGAGTAGGCTGGATATACTTGGAAAAGCTGTGGAGTGCTGGGAAACCTTTATTGACTTGGTGAGTCATTGTTCTGCTTCAATGTGTTTGTTTTTTTCGTGGAGATTTAGCCTTGTTCATGTAGACAGGTTCTTATCTTGGGCTCAGGCTGGCTCTACTTAATGTTTCGCAGCTCAATGGGAAACAAATATTCAGAAGTCATGACCGGCTTTCTCTTTAGCACAGAGGCTCTGCTTTAATGAGTGATCATGTGGGGCATCTTTAAAAAAGTGTTAGCTTACCAAAGCATTCAAAAGTTTAGAACATTTCACTTTAAAACGTACGGTGATTTGTTAATGTAGGTACCCAAGGTATGTAAAGGTTTATAATCCAGATCCTATTGAAAAGGATCCCTCAGAGTCCTCAGGGCTTGAAATTTCAATATCTTTCAGAAAATTATACATGGAACTCTATTTTGATTGAAATTCAGACACACCTACCAACAGTTTTGATTCACACTCTTTCGAACGGGATGCACATAGATAATGCTTGTTCAGTGTTGATGAAAATAGAGTAGTCTACCTGAGTGTCGTTGGTTCAGAGAAGCAGAGATCAGAGAAGTTACGAGCATGCTTTGAAGAATGCCAGATTGCAGTCTTAGACCATCACATTCGAAAAATATGGATGGGGTGGCACTGGCAAAATATTGATCAATGACCTGTAAAACAATAACAATGCTGGGTATTCATCACCTTGGACTGTGTGATATCTAGCATTTTCATCAGAAGGGGTTTGAGTGGACAGAAATACTTAAAACCTCCTTTTAGTCCCAAATATATCTCTCACATTTGTACCCATGTTTGGTGGAAATTTCTTTTTGCATTGTGCAGCATCAGAGTCAAAAGGGGGGCCTACCCCAATTAGGTGAACCTTTTCGTTTTTCAATCAATTTGCAGGGCTCCCATTCGGTTACTGAAAGTTACTTTTTGTTACTTTTTCTTTGTTGGTTACTAAAAGTACATATTTAATCGAATCTGGTTACTATTAGGTACTTTTGGTTACTTTTTTGTGCTGAGTACGTGGGTGCTTTTTAGCCGATGATGATGTCTGCTCACTGAGGCTCTGGCTGGTATCAACAAAAATAAAAAAAAAACGATATAAAAATACATATTTAGTGGCACAAAAACATGATATTACAACCTGCATGCCAGCACCGAAAACAATAAAAAAACATCCTCTGTGAAATTAAACCCCAGCCAGTTGCTTCTGCGTCCTCCTGACCCTGACCCAGACCCAAAGCTAGCATGTGACGATGGCGATCAGAATCAGACAGCTTCTGATGCCGGGGAACCTTGTGTCATGCCATTTCAAATAATTGTGCCTGTGCAACTTTTCTCTTCACGTGATGGAGCTTCAGCTGATGGTTCACTGACAAGTGAGAAGAAAACGGAAATTGCGACTCTCTAAGGCAAAAATCTGACGGAACTCCAGCTAAAAAAAAAAAAATAAAAGCTCCATAAAATGTCAAAAAAAATCAAAAATATATATTTTTCCCAATTTTCGTGATTTTTTTTCCTTTTTTTTAATTTTTATATTTTTATCTGTGCGACTTGCGCAACAAAAATAAATGCCGGACCCCAAACATAGGAGCATTATGTTTTATGTTGCAGTTATAGGCCTACGTAAGTTATCTTCTGCAAAAATCACTCCTTGCTTCCACAAGATAAAGTGGTTGGTTGGAGCAAGACACACCTTTATAGGAAGACATGATCTAAGCAGCGAATCGAAGGAAACAAGATGCGAGCTTCCGCCGCCGTCCGCTGCACGTCTGTGCGCTTCATACGGAGTGAAAGACTGAAAACAGAGAATCGTCTTCCTGATGCGTTTTGATCCCGAAATTGAGACAGAAAATGGCTGAATTGTGATTTTCGACAGAATGCTTGGGCCGCAAATGTGCAAGGTCTGGTCGTGGGATGGGCAGTGTTGGAGTGGTCGTGTGTGGAGGTGGAGGACAGAGCCAGCCAGAGCCTTGATTGCCACAAATTTGGAGCCTTTGTTGGCGCAGAATTCAAAAAACAAACTGTCGGGGTTCATTTTCATTCTGTCTGTCCAGAAGCCAGTGTTAACAGGTCCGTGTTCAAGATCGCAGGATAATCAGGCGTGGTTCAGGTTGTTTTTTCTGCCAGTTGGATTTTGGTTGCAGTGTTGTCACGATAAAAAAAATAGATGGGGTGAAATGTTATCGAAATGTGCTATTGCCAACGAGATACCAACACGTGCGTTGTTTCATTTTGCCGGTCTGTTCGAGGATAAACAAAGAGCGCCAGTTTTCTATCTTTTTCTGTGGATCCACGATGTTGAGGATTGAGGTCATCAGTCGCAAAGACGAGAAGGTCATCCTTTGGGTCATCCCATCTGTGGCAACATGGTGATTGATGGTCGGAGATTTGCGCCTTGCGACCTGCATTTCAGCAAAAATGACACGAGTATTTCCATCATACCACACTGTTCAGGAGGTGTTCCATACGTGTTTCCAGACTGAAAGGGCCACGCAAAATTTCAAAAAACCCCTGTGGTTTGTGGCTGGAAACAGGTTTTGTCAGACATGTTGTTCACATTGAAAAGGTAAAGATGCATAGGTACACTTGTCTCTCAGGTCAGATTGAAAACTTCGAGGTTTGCGGTCAACAGGGGTACCAATCACGCGGGGTGACACTTGATAAATAACCTGGACAGCGGGATGCCCGGACAGCGCCTCACACCTACCTGGGAGTTTTTCTTGCAGGCGCAATCTGCATGGGTAATCTTTTACCATCTTGATTTATTGCCCTTTTCATTTTTCAGATTCCATTCAAAAAGGTCTCATTCCATAAATCCATTGGCTTCAGAAAGCTACCATGTAACTTGTAAGCAAAGGCCAACACGCAAGAATAAGTAGCGATACTTTGCACTTTTGCACCTATTACCTTTGGCTTGCCGAGCATTCATATGTCCCCTCCCTAATCACAGCAGAGGTTCCCCAGGAATGAAAAATGACATCATAATCAAAAACTTCAGCTTTTTGGGGCCGATAAAATCGTCCCCGAATATTTCGTCCCGGAATCAAATCGTCCCCGATCAAATCGTCCCCAACCTAATCGTCCCCAACCCAACCTTATCGTTCACAACCTAATCGTCCCCAACCTAATTATCCCCAACCTAATCGTCCCCAACCTAATTTTCCCCATAATCTAATCATCCTTCTGATTGTTTCATCGCTTTAGTCCCATCAACAAAGAGGTATTTCATTGACGAGGGTCCTTTTAGAACGTGGAAATCGCAGTTTTTCGGACTGAGGCTGCAGTGCGAATCTAAGCGACCAAACCTCCAAACTACCCAAATCAAATCTAATCTAACCAAACCAAACCTAACCTGTGGTTCCGCGTAATTCGCTTGACGCTATTCGCTTTCCGCGAAACGCCATACCTCCCATTAGTCGGCGTTCCGCATTTTCGTTTGTCCCCTTGTTGGACAGTAATGGGACGCAAAAAGAACATGATTTGACCATTGTGTCCCAAGGGGTTTTCGACCATGTGTTATAGGTTTTTGCGACAAAGGAATTTGTTGATCATCTTTGTGGTCTTGTCAACGGCTACGATTTGAACGAGGACGATTTGATTCGGGGACAATTCGATCGGGACGAATTGTACGGGGACCAAATAATCGGGGACGAATTGAACGGAGAGGAAATGAATCAGGGACGAATTATTATCATAATATTATTATTATTATTAATTTGCCTGGTTAAAACCGGCGCAAATTGACAGATATTCAAAATAGTGGCATTTAAGCTTTGTCAGAACAAAAGCGAAAAAGAAAAAACAATGAGCAGGAACAACAATTTAACTAAACCAACATTTAAGTAGGAGTTACCAATTGCATAAGATTTCTTCTAAACGTTTTAACACCAATATCACTTTCACCACCAAAAACATCTGCACAAAGGGAATTCCATTCGTTAACCGTCCTAACAGAAAAAGAATACTTCCCAACATCTCTAAAAACCAGTTTTGGGTTGAAATCATGATCTTGTCTGCAAAGGAAACCGGGGGGAGCAGTAGACTCTCTTTCAATTGAGACCAACCACCAACATTATTGAGGCAGGAAAAAACGCCCACAGTCTCGAGAACTGCTTCCGTTCAACAAGTGACTTTCAGCCAAGACCAACAGAGCAGTGCTGGAGAACAATAATAGTTACCAGTTACAAAACGAGCTGCTCTCCTCTGGACACGTTCAAATTTTTCAACATGTATGAGGTAATACGGATCCCAAGCTGCAAGGATACTCCAAAAGGGACCGAACCAGTGCAAAGTATACCTTTTCTTTCACTAATTTACTTGCATTGCGAAAAGAACGCTTAACAAAGAAAAGAGCTGCATTTGCTTTCTTAACTATTCTCTCAATATGTTCACCCCAACATAATGTCTTTGTGAAAGTGACTCCCAGATAAGTGACAGAATCAGAAAAAGGCAAAACAACACCAGACAAGTGGTAACAACCAACAATAGGCAACATCTTTTTAGAAAATGATATTACAGTGCATTTTCCTACATTTAACCCTCATACCCCATGTGGCACACCATTGCTCAATTTTTTGCAGATCCCCCTGCATGATTAAAGTATCATCAAGAGTTGATATTTCTTTGATGATGGCACAATCATCCGCAAAAAGAAATGGCTGACAAGTGAGCTCATCAGGTAAATCATTTATAAAAATGGAAAAAAGTGTTGGCCCCAGAACACTTCCTTGGGGTACACCAGAGGAAACGAGGCCAGAGGGTGAGAAAAAGTTTTTGATCCTAACCTGCTGAGACCGACCACTCAGAAAATCAGCAATCCAATTCACCACAATTTTATCTACACCCAAATGCAACAACTTCCTGACTAGGGAACCATGTGGAACTAGATCAAACCCTTTTTAAAAATCAATGAAGATTACATTCAATTGACTTTCACGGTCAAGGACATCGGAAATGCATTAGGAAAACAAACCAGCTGTGTTTCACATGAGAAACCCTCCGAAAGCCGTGCTGGCTTGGCTTCAAAAGATCTCCTTTTTCCAACAAGTCACAAGATAGTCGTTTATAAGATGTTCCATCAATCTGCAACACCCACTAGTCAAGCTGATTGGCCTATAAGAAGAAACCAAGCTTCGATCACCTTTTTTAGGCACTGGGCAAACAATTGCATGTTTCCAACTTCTTGGTAACTGCCCCAGAAGCAATGATTTTTCCATAATAACAACAAAAAATTCTGAAAAAACAGAAGGAAACAACAAACTGGAATTGAAACTGGAATTGAACGGACACCCTACCAATACCCCCGGCCAGGGGGCTCTGTCTCTTGGAACCCCGCTGGGGCTGGCGCCTCAGATCCTGTAGGTATGATTGGTGTCCCCAACCGGGCCGTGAGCTGTATGAAATCAAACTGATATCAAAATCAAATCGTAGTTCCATCTTGCGAAAGTAAGTTGTTGATTGCTGGAAAAGGGACATCGAGTTCTTCATTCCAGGCAATTTTTGGAGGATTCCATTGCGAATTGCAAGTGTAGCTAGCAATTTTACAGGCTGGATATCAATGGAGAAACCTCGAATTTTGCGGGCAAAATCGACACAAAATATCGAAATTCCGTCTGCTCCTGTGGCCGCTGCACCCCCAGACCCCTAAAAAGAGGTGCACCTGTTGGAACTCCAATGTGGTTCCACCCCAAGAGCGATCCAGTTGCCTCCATCGTCCCTCTCACTTTTTCCCTGTCTGTAATTCTGAATGGACGAATTCCAATGGACAGTGTTCCCAGCACCGTCCATTGGACATGAATTTCATGTTCTTTATGCAGAAAATTCTTCAAAATTTTGCGTGCTGCCAAACAAACATCGTCACACACTCGATCAACTCATTGCAAAGAAGAAAAATCGAAAAAATAACATGGGCAGCCGATTGTACTTTTTACTCCGTATGAAGCGCACAAAAGAGATGCGGCAAAAATTGGAACTACATATCTTGTTTCCCGCAATTCAATGGAGATGGCAGGATAAGGTCATGTCTTTCAATCAAGGTGTGTCTTGGTTGGAGTTGGTGTGGCCAGTGGGGATGGTGGAGGTCACGGATATTGGTTACTTTTTGTTTACTTTTTTTGCCATCTGGTTACTTTTTTGTTACTTTTTTCATGCTCAGAAGTTACTTTTTTTTACCTTTTTATACTCGAAACTGGATGGGAGCCCTGAATTTGTCTAATTTAGCATACATTTTTGACATGCAAATTGCATTCTCTGTGCAAAATTTGGCCACTCTGGCAACAGAGTTCCAAAGTCATGAGCAACAAGGATGAAAAGTTCAAGTGCCTGTGTCCATGTTTTGCACAATTGAGAAAAAATCATCCCAAATGTGCTGACAGAGCAAGATCTTCAATATACCATCTGCTTTTCCTGGTAAGAAGGCATTGTGGAGCTGCTTTTACTGACACATCGCAGAAAAACATTCGGGACATACGTTCAGAAATGAAAATCCGGCAATATCCAGTATGGTTTTTTTCCATAGACTGCAAAAGTGAACCTTTAGAGTTCAAAAATGTAAATGCTGCAGCAATTCTGCTTATGCGACACAACAAAAAACCAATTTGCGGTAAACGACGTTTGTTTGCAATTGTTTAACATACAGTGCTCACGCCTCACTCCATAACTTTACCAAACTGGATATCAAAGAATGGCTTTCACCATTGGATTCAGGAAATGTGCAAGTAGAAAACCGTGCCAAAAACCAGATTCATCAAAAATGTCAAAGCGGGTGGGTCCTCCCTTACATAGCTGATTCGGTACTGAAAACACCCCAAATATGGGGTGGCGTGCAGTACTTACCTGGAGCCTTCTATTGGGCAACTCGAAAGGCCTGCATCGAAAGAGGAGAGGTAAACCCCAATGTGTTGCATGAAATTTCCAGTTTCCAACATCTGGGTTTGTGCGAAAGACTTTTAAGGCCACCTGTGTGGAAGGTTTCACTTGATTTGATGAAATTGGAAACTATCTTTTATCTCCTAGACAGACCAGCTACAAGCATCCACATTTGCCAGCACTGGCAGTGTGCTTCTTGTTTTCCTGCATAGAAAGCAAGCAGCTCGAGAACTCATATGTAAAAGATTTTTCTTCATGGGCATTGCTTCAGATAAACATCTCATGTTTATCTTTGCATGACATTATCAAAATATTTCATGTTTTGTGCATCTCAATTCAATTTCTGGCCAACTCAGTGGTCCTGAATATTGCTGGTAAATTCATGTCTGTGGTCAAGTTGTATCGCCGTGATGCCGGGGCATTGAATTGGTGAGTTAAACTAAACCTAAATAAATAATTAGAAAAAAAAAATAAATAAATAAACTACCATGAATAACCGGCCGACAAAAGTTATTTACGTGTTACATTTTCTGCTCCATTGTCATTAGTTTTTAGCTGCTGCTGACAGTGACCTGTGCAAATCATTGTTACACGAGCCATCTTTCAAATTTGAGCTCAACTTGCTGTTCGAGTACCTGACCACTTCGGCTTACATCTTTCGCATCCATGGTGACCTTTGCAGAGAAATGAGATCGTGGATATTGATTCTAACTCTGTCTGAACATTTTTGTCGACGTGAGAAAAATTTACAGTGTAAGTATCTCTTTTTTTAGCCTAGGTACTGCTGTTTTTGCTCCTTTCATGATAGTTGCCTTGTCATTGGTCAATGGAAAGCTCAGATTACCATGATCGGCTCAGGTTCTCAGAAAAGGTCTTTTTGCCATGCACAGTGGCAGTAGTTAGCAGTGATTTGACCTCACTGAGGTGCAGTGTGCGGTCTTTATTGTGCGCACGAACATTCACACAGCCAGAACTGTGGTTGGAATAATGGAATCGTGTTGGGATGGCTTCGTGTTAGACCAGCGAAGAAACAAACCGTGTCTAATGCTCTAATGATCGACATATGAAATGCAATGCATGTGATTCACTTTACAGCAATCCTATCGCTTTTTTCGGTTCTATCTTTCACATGCCCAATACCGTAAATTTCACTGCACACTGTTTGCAAAAACTTGTGGTGCTCTGATTCGTAAATTTGTTTTATGCAACTTAAACATGTCATTCTTTAACTATTTTGACAATAATTCCAGCTGACTCTTTACCTACGAAGTGCATTTTTTGCACAAGTAGGTACGCAAAATTTTGTTGCTCTATGATCCTGGGAGATGTGCTCCTGAATAGTGTCAATTCGAGGACTATATAGTGGCGGCGGAAAAAGATTACTCATACATATGTTTTTCCCATTTAACTGTTGCCTCCGAAACTTTTTCTTTCTTTCTTTTTACTCTTATGCATTTGGTAGAAATTTAATCGCCAAATTGCAACGGAGCTTTCTAGAGGTGTCAGATTTTGACACTAGTGATGAAAGAGGATCTTTTATTTCTGCAGCATGGAGTTTTTACTAAAATCTCAAGAATGGAAATTTTTCACATGTATGGGTAATCTTTTTCCGCCGCCAGAATACTTATACGTGCTAAAAATTATATCTCAACCTCGGATTATCGCTATTCCAGAGCAGTCTCCCCGTGGTAGGTTTTTCATCTGTTGAGATTCAGCTGTCTAGAGTTTGCCGGTGGTGAGAAATCTTTGTTGTGAGTACCTAATTCAAGCATTTCTTGCTTGTTCTTGCAATTTTGAGAATTTATTTTGGAATCACATCGTTTTTCTTTCTGCTGACATGAAATCTCAAAAGGAGCTGGATGATTGAGACGTTGGAGCTAGGCCCCAATGCAGAAAAGGCTCAAAGCTGGCATGGTCAAAGTAAAATCTAGTGTCCACTTCCTTTCCTTGTCCCTCAATTATAATTGGATTTTTTTTTCAAAGGAATGCTTTCTGGTTGGTGTAAAATTCAGAGATGTTTTTGCATTATTGTGTCTTAAAACTCATCTGGAACGTAAAAATTGCACCAATGAAGTTGGCAGATTTTTGCACATTGAGTCACCTGACTGCTATAAACTACCTTTTTCATTTAACCATCTTCTGTCTGCAGGACCCCATCGCAAAAATCTGCCATATTTCAAAGTAGGTAATCGACGAGAAAAAAAAAAAAAAATTGATTTGTCAATGCCAAACAGTTGCAGAACTTCAATTTTGTAGTTGTTTGTCAGACATACATCCAGTTCTTAGTGGTCGATTTTTCTTCCTGTGAACTTGCAAGTTGCTTACTGATGTGCTATGGAGTCAATTTTAAACACCTTAGGCCCTGGTAATTGGTCACTTTGTTTGCAAACAACCAAATCAGGTGAGCCAATTAATTTGTTTCTATATGCAAGCTTGTGGATTTTTTGTGTTTTTCATTTTTGCAGCTCTGGGGGAATTGCTGTTCGTTGCACCTTCGACGAGAAACCTACTTAACATTGACGACTACAAGCTGAAATTTGCCAAGGCAGATGATGTTACGAAGAGCAACAGCATTTCCAGTGCGGACGTAAATTATGCTGAGGACGGAATGACTATTCTCGTTAGATTGGGTTATTCTTCAGCCATGCTGAATTGTGGACAGGTGAGAAGGGTTGTTCTCATTCGATTTGCTTCTTTCCATTTTCCACGGTTTGTGCCAGGTTTGTGTACTATTGTAACTTTCCGGGGGATCTCTTCTGCTGCATCCCAATTGGCTACTGAATCAGAGCTTTCGCACTGTTTTTTTTTTTGGGGTCGAACCGGTACAGTACCCGATTGTACCCGTACCGGTTTGATTTTGTACCGTACCAGTACCCGTTTGAAAATCCAACCAGGTACTGTACCGGTTGGAACCCAAGTTACCCCGATTTTTTGGTGTTTTAGGGATGCAAACACACATGTGTGGCACATCAATCTTGGTTGATTTTTTCCCAGAAATTCAATGGGATGAACAAAGTTGAAGTATCTTTTAAACGGAAAGAGTTATCCGTTATGCAACTTTTTCAGCAATTCAAAAAAAAAAAATAAAAAATTAAAAATCCTAATGCGGATCCAAGCAAACCGGTTCACACAACCCTATTCCAAAGTCCCAACTGCTTCAACAGGTACACCTATCCAGCTCTGCACCATTTAACAGAATGACAATCGTTCCAGCTGTTCCCTTTTTAACTGTTGAACTCGGTTGTGTACCAATCCGTGATACCAAAACTCATGAAATCTCAGATGGTTACATTAGAATAAATTGAATTTGACACTATTGGTTTGGTGCACTCCCTTGCCAGTGGGTGCTTCACGAATGTTGTCTTCACGAAATCCTGGCCAACCTGCCATTCTGGCTACCTGCAACTTTTGTTTTTTTGTTTCTCTTAAATTTTTTTTTGTATTTGGATGTATTTTTAATTTTTTTTTGTTTTGTTTTGTTCTTTTTTTGTTTGGTATTTGGACGTCTACAATTTCTTCTCCCCTCCTCAGTTCCTGCTATTTCCACTTCCTTCCTAGCTGAGCAACTTGTCAAGTCTGTCAGAAAGCCAGCGCCTGTGTACTCGTATTCCCTCATTTTGCACCAGTGAAAAAATGAAAACTTCTCTGAAGTTTTTTTTATTGAAGTGCCATGTGATGTGCCTTTGCTGGGCTTGGGGGGAAATTTGGTCTCTAGAACACATTTCTTGCACCCAAAATGAAACTGACATTCCAAAATTTCTTCAGCTTCTGGTGAAAATGAAAAGGCAAACTTCAAAGTTCAAACAGCAATAATTCGGTCAAAAAACAACATTTTTCAATTTGGTTTTGATTTTTGGGGGCACAAATTATGTGTCTTTCTTTCTGCACACCCTAAAAGTTGCAACCTGTTCATGTGTATCGGTACCCGTACCGGTTGCTGTACCCAGCTGAACCTGTACCGGTTCGACCTCTAGTTTTATTTGGCATGTTCAGAAAGATTTGCAGTTGTACACTTCAAATAAGTCTCGGTGGCCAAAGCCGAACTTATTGCTTTTGCCACAAAGTAAGTGGAGAGCGTTTTATTTAGCTTGGAAACATGATTAGGCTTTCCATTCACGCCCCTAAGGCACTATGCATGGCTCCTTCGGGTCACAATTTGTGCCTCGGTTGCAGTGAATGTCTCGAGTTCTGCTCTTTTATTGAACATTTTGCAATTGCACAGCAATAGTGGAGATTGTGTGTGATTTTTGGGATTTCTTTTTAGACAATTTGTGGCAGCATGATTTGTTTGCTGCAAAGGTTGCCTAGGTACTTTTAAGTTTCTGACGGTTTAGGTTCCGCTTTCTAGCAATCTGCTTTATTCTTGTTTTTTTTTTCACAGTTTCTGGAAGGTGCCACCGTTTTGGCAGATCTCAAAGATCATCCGCTTTTGAACCAGCCTCAGAACCGATTGGACTCTTTGCCACTGATAATTGAATATCACAGCCTTTTGTCGAAGTACTTGCTCCTCCACCGAGCACGTGTAACGATCTCAACATTGCTGAGATTGGAACCGGACTGATAAACTACAATGCAATTATCGCTCTCAAGAAATCGATTTCTGCTGTAAAGCATGTTCACAGGGAGAAGCAAGGCGTGCCCATGGCTGAAAATGGTAAGATGCTTATTTTTATTTTTCTTTCTTTTTGGCCGAAAGGAAATCCAAACTGGGTTTTCTGAATACAATTTTCTCAATGCAGCCATTTCTCCATTTTATTGTGACTCACCATCTTTTCAAACCATTTTTATAGCAAGGCGTGGAACCTTGGAGATTGCACGCTCACAGAAATTAAATCACTAACTTGACACAATTTAGATCTCCAAATCATTTTGAGGCGTGACGCGGAAGAAATCCCCACCCATCATGCAACTCAAACTCCCACCACTCAGCCATGCTGCCATCAACACAGAAGAATTTGTCCTGGATCCAACAGAGTTTGCTTTGGATCCAGCATAGCACCCCAACGCACCTGTCTGCACCCCTCCCACTCCTAACATCCCAGCACTAAGAAGATCAATCCATCTTCAAGTCTTCAGTTGTGCCTCTCTGCTGGTGTCGCCTGAGGAAGCCCCACGTTGCGGGGGCGAAACGTGATGATCTCATAACTAAGTTTATGAACGGTTTTGTATGTAAGTCGATTTTAACTATCGTGAATGTTCATGCAGTGAAACGAAATGTGATCACAATGTGTTCATCGAAATTTGCCTTGTTGAATTTGGTTGCACCCAGCATTTTGCATTGTTGGGGAACCTTTGGTTTATTCTCTCTTCAAATCCAATTTCAATGCCATCGAATGCAGCTGTTGTAAGAGGATTGACAAACATTTGTACAGGGTTGTAAAAACAAACAAACAAAAACAGATTTTTTCTAAGATACAGCTTGCATTCTGCATATAGGAGATAGTACGCTTCGTCTAAAGGTTAAGAACTTCTCATTCAGGTGCACCTGTGAGTTCCGAAACGGTGGGGCCTTCCTTCTACAGGTTATTTTGACTTTCAGGGGTTCCTTTTATGGTCTAGTTATTTTGCTCTTACTTTTCTCTTCTACAGGTTATTTTGACTTTCAGGGGTTCCTTTTATGGTCTAGTTATTTTGCTCTTACTTTTCTTTTTTGTCAAGGCTGGCTCAGTTTGAATCCGAGATTGTGTAATCAAGTGATTGATAATTCCCTCTACGTCGGTCGACTTTGGTTGGACTTGGAATGTCCTCGAGATGCAAAGGCTTATCTGAAGTACCAGCTTCTTCTTGCCAAGAGCCTGGGCCTGTCTTTGAGGTAAGTGGTGTACCTAATCTATTCTGTCTGCCTCTGCAGTAATGGGGGCCAAGTACGAGAATTAAAAAACTTGTAGGCTATTTTCAAAATCCAAAATTTTACCCACCAAACAATGTGGTGTTAAGTAGTCGACCAGCCAGACCAAGTACCAGAAACTTTGACAGCATCAGGTTGACTGCTCCACTTCATATGGAGACAAGCCTGGGCACTTGACGGAAGCCCATGATGCTTTGCATAAATTGTTTACCCACTTTTTCGAAATTTTTGTTTTTTATGTGATAAAGATGCCAAATGGTCATTTAAAATAGGTGTGTAAATTCGATGGGGAAACCCTTGGTTTTCATCAAAATTACCCATTTGTTTGCAAGATTTTACTCGTACACACTGCGCTCGATGGTAAACATAGAATTTATCATGGAGCTAGTGCAGGCCGGCATGTAAAACTGGAGCCGCAGGCACAGGAAAAGTGCTCAAAGGAAATGGAGAAAAGCTGCTAATTGAACCGGCGGAGTGGAGGAGATTCCCCAGTAAAGCTTGGATGAAAAAGCTGTGATCAGAACTTGCGTTCAAACTGCATGCGGTTGAAATGCACCGCAGAGTGAGACCAGTTGATGATGTTGTTTATCAGCTGACTTGGCTGAGCTGCATTCAAAAAGCATGAAAAATTGGAGAGAATCCGGATCTGGACCATTGGATTGTGTTTCATCTATGTTGGAAAAACCTGAGTGGAATTCCCGGCCTTCATGCAGAAAAATCTTAAGACTGGGTGGTTATTTCTTGGATTATATTTGGTTGGTGGTTGGTCAAATTTAAAAGGAGTTTTTTGGCTCCTGCAATCTACTTGGGGAGGCATGAATATGATTTTTTAGTTCCGAGCACAAAGTTCCTGCAAGGATGTTGGAAAATATTTATTTGTCACTCTCCCTGTCAACGAGTGGAATCTGCTACATCCCAGTATCTTTGGGAATGGTGAAGATATCAATGTGGCCTCTTTTAAAAGCAATGTGGGGTTATGGTTGACCGAACAACATGAGATTTTGTGACTGTCTTTATCATATAGATGTTTTAAGTTATGCAACAAATTGATGCCACCTGAGGGCAGTCCATCAATATTTGTCAAGTGGCCCACAGAGCACTTGTGAATCCGAAAGAGTTTGATCCTGTCGATGTTTTGCTGATTTGCACCAGGGCCCAGGCCATGCAAATTCATGTTAAAATAAATAAAATTAAATGACTCACTGGCTCATGCTCCTCGTTGTCCCTTATCATACGAACAGTCTCTTTGGAAAAAATTGCTCACCAGTTAATTTAAAATGCTTAATTTTTATAATTGGAGGGTAATATTGCCAATCATGTTTTCTTATTTTTTTTTCATAATGTTGTGGTTGATTTTCTCATCTTGTAGCCATGAGTTTTGTCCTTTCAATCCAGTTTTAATGGCCGACAAAAAGGGTGATTATTTTATTGCAAATTCATGAAAATAAAAAAATGGTATTGAAATTATTTTTATTGAAATTATTTTGTTTAAAAAGAAAAAAATTAAAATATTTTTTTGAAATTAATGCTAAAAAGTTGCAAGATTGGGAATGTGGACATCACGAACTTGTTCAGCTAGCATCACAAGTTCGATGGATTTATCATTTTCTTCCCCATCTTCCACTATCTGTTTGTTGTACTTTCATTCTGGAATGACATCCAGAACACAGGCGCTTACACATTCAAAGATAGGTAACAAAGAAATTTTGAAGGGGGAGGGGATGAGCAACATTAATACTGAGCACTGGTTTTTACTTTCTGCTCTAATCTTCACTATGTTCACCAACCAAAATGCACTCATGCATTCGTTCGCCACATTTTGTCATTTGATTTCGTACCTATTCCTAATCGCATTGCTCCTCAATGACACCAGAAAAGTGATTGGCAACACGTCGTTTTAACAGTTTTAGAAATGCTCAACAGCCCCTTACATGCAAATGAGGCTCGGTCCACATTAAGTTCCAGGAATTTCTTACTAGAAGCATGTTTGGTTGCTGAAAAAGTTTGGTTATATTTATTTACTGGAAACCAGAGAAAACTAAAGAGTGTCCCAACAACAATGATGGTAAAACCCAAAAGGCACTGGCAAATCAAACAATTACAGAAAAATACATTCCTGTATTCTTGTATTTCCTGAGGCACTCTTCACATAGTCAACAAAGCCAGTTCTGTACAGACCAGGTTGAGATATGTCAGAATTATACTCTCTGTTCCATTTTATCATTATTTTTGGAAATCTGTCTTCAGATGCGACTCCTGCTTATCAAGATGGCAATTTGTATCAACATGACATGTTCTCACAAGGCTATTTGCGTTATCTCCACAGACCCATCCCCATTTACAGGACTTGCTGTGTGCAACTAATTGAGTCGAATGAAGTGAGAGGCCACCAAAAAAAATCAAAAGTCTTTTCACATGCCACAAGATGATTACTGTTACATTTTAAACCGTTTTCCAGGGTTGCTGAATTTCTGCTGCAACTTGGTGAGGCAGAAGTGCTCTGCAACTCGGTTAAAGAATGTGCATCCATTTTCTCCGTGCTACATCAGTTGCTCTACTCTTCGGGTGTCAATAACTCCTCTTCAAACGGCAAATTGGGAGCCGGACGTGCTGAGGAGAAGCTGGTTTCTTCAAACAGTAGCAAGCACAGGGGCTCCAAAGCAGCAGTTTCATCGGCCGTCACTCCAGCCACAACAAGAAAAAATCCTGCCCAGTTCTTCGATTCATGCTCAGGTACTTATTTTTGTTGCAACCTACATGTTATTAGCCTGCGAGGGGGCTACACCCCCAATGCTAGAGCACCTGAAAATGGTGATAATTTTGGAAAATTTCGCTTAAAAATCTGAAAATTTCGTTATTTGGCAGTGGAAATAAAAATGCAAGAACCTGTCAAAAACGCATTTTCAGTAATTTTTAAATGTATCGGAAAAAAGTTTTTAAATGTATCAGTAATCAGAAAAAATTATACAAATTCACTGATTCACTGACTGAGAAAAGAGCAAGAGAAAGCTCATTCTTTCAAATGTTTTTGTGAATTATGTTTGCCACTAAAAACAAGGAAAAATGTGACGCTTTCGCATGTAATCGTCACAAAAATGAGGTTCATGGAAATCAATGAAATTCATGGAAATATCCATATTTTGTGGAAAATCGCCCATTCACAATTGCTGGAATTGCCTTTTAATTAACTGAAATGATAATGAAATCACAAGAGATGGTTGAAATGGCTGATTTCGTTTTGGTGGTGCCAATTCCTCAGCACCATTTTAAATGTGTTCTACCCATCGCGGTCGTTAGCGCCGGGTCCTCACGCTTTTTGACCTCCAGCACTGAAAATCCAGTAGTTCTTTTTGTCGAATCTTACCCCCAGTCTGTTTTTCCCAATAAAAGTAACCGTCGAAAACTTCAAAGGGATTTCCTTATCTTGATTTTTCGTCAAATGTGTATCCTTTCTTAAAAATACTTGCATCTTGAGGTTTTCGCATTTTTTGCGCAAAAATGATTCAGCTCAAAGAATTTATCTTCAATCATCAAGAATTCAAGAAATTTGTTTGCAATAATGAGAAATGGAACTTGCTGGAACTTGCACCTCAAAAAAATTCATAGCAAATTGCTGCTAAATTCATAGCAAATTGTTGTTAAATGTGGCAAAAGATGACCACACATGATAATTGGTGGCAATTTCCACTCTTTTGTGGTTTTTTGATACCCAGTTGTGACAGGTGGGAATCGAGGAATCTCCACTGGATTGGTTTTACCTTTTCTGGTGTGCTTGCATATGTGACACGTCATGTCATCACTTAGTGGCATTAGCACCTCAAAAATAGTGAAGAGACTTCCTCCTTTAAGTCCCCACTTGTGCAATTGTTTTTTGCAAATGGAGACACAAGAACAATGAAAATACCTTCATAAATACCATTTTAAAGAGCCTGAAACAGAAACTGTCAAAATAGCTCCAGATTCTCCTCAGCAAACTCTGAATTTATCGACAAACTTGGGGTTCCAAAGGCTCTCCCACTTGAAAATCTGCTAGCATTGTTGCCCCAGACCTCATTTTGATGTTCCGTACCTCATTATTGCTCTGTGGGCGAGAAGCCCAAAGTATCTCTCTCGTGATTGATGACTTCTTTTCAAAACGCACATGCCAAGGCAAGTGCAAGATGTGTGAAACGATCTTATGTCGGCATGTATGCACTTGCAATTATTGTAACAATCCAGCTGCACTTGGGATTATAGCGGTCATGCTCAATATTTTGATATTATTTTGCTCATTAAGCAGCAATGTTTACGTATTTTCAGGACCAGAAATGCTGAGGCGCCAAGCACAGACACCTGGAATTATTTTGACCGATGCAGGTGGACTCAATCAGACAATTTTTGCCAAACCTGTAACAGCCAACCTACCTCTAAAGCACCGTGTGATCAACAAATCGCCATTGTTAAAGCTGAGGCTTCCGGCGTGCATACGGGATTTCATCAGTCCTTCTGTAAATGCATCAATTCCGGCCACATCGCTGAATCAGAGTGAGGGGTTGCCATCTGGGACTGGATCATCCGTTGCACCGGATGGGTCTTGTGGTTTCGGTGTGGGTCACACCGGGCCTTGCTCTTGTCCTGCGTGTCAGCTCCCTCTTTTGGCCGCTTTAAGAATCCGATTGGCATCCATTCACCTGATGTGTTCGCCAACGTCAAAGACTGCTCTTGCTCAAAACTTACTCATGGAACTTGCACAACTGACAGATGACATTCGAGGCTGGTGTTGTCCGGGTGAATCAAAAGTGGCGGAGAGATTCTGTAAAATGGCCAAATATGTCTTTCCCACTTCTGCCGCAAATGTTGAAGTTGCTGTTCTGCATTGGAAGCAGAATCTCCTTCGGCTGATAGAGGTTGAATCGAGTGACCTGTACATACTTTTTGCCAATCATTTGCTGCAGCGACGATCATTCGACACAGCTCTCCTCCTCAATGAACTTGCATGCGGGAAGCTCCTAAACATAGGCATTACGAGCTACGAGGTTTCCCGTCGGATTTGGTACCTGAGCTTGAAAGCCGTGGCGCAGAAATTTCGCTTATTCTACTTCAAACACTGCCAGCAATCTGATCTTCAAGAAAATCCCGTTTCCGAAGCGGTTGCCACTCCTTCGGCCAAAACCGAGAGATTCTTGAAGCCAAAACCATTGGCGTCGACAAATACGGAGAAAAGGTTGCCAATCCGACAGTTGAATCGTAAACTGGAGCTGCTGAGTATTGATGCCGATTGGACGGATGAAGATGCTGAAAATGTACCCGATTTGGCAAACAGGTCACCGATGCCAAAAAGTGTGGGGATGACGATGTATTTGAAATAGCCGGCAAAAGTATGCCTTCTTCTTCTGTGAAACGAGGGCTGTTTTCTCGCAATAAGTTGGTTGCATGTTCAACTGGAAAGGCTGACTCAATGTCGTGCTCATCAACTGTGCCCTTTGATAGTAGCCAAGTGGCAATTCCTGGTGTAAAGGTTGGAGTGAAATCGAAGGCCAGGAAATGTGCCAGCACCAGCAGTAAGGCTAAAGTCTCTGCATCTACAGTGACTTCAAAATCTACATCGGGCATCTTGGATAGCATCAGTGTTGCAAACACCAGATCGACGAGGTCGAAGCAGATTTAAATTTATAATTTTTATCTTCACATGATTTTCTCTTTCCTGCATTCACTGCCACTTTCCTCCGTTTGTAAAGTTTCGTGTTGTACGTGCATGTTTGTTGTCTTATAAAAATGTTTTTAAGATTTTTGACCAAGTCAGAAAAGAACTTTTTTCTTTATGGTTGGCAATTGTTCAAAAATCTCCCTAGAATGCGGCGAGAATTATGGTTTTTGCCAAATTGACCAAAATAGGTCAGGATGTTCAACTTCACCTGGCTCCAGATACAAAAAAGCTTTCCTGAGTCAAAAAGTGTTAAATTTCAGCTCAACTTGTCATAATTTTAAAATGCAATTGTAACACTCTCATAGCACGAAATATACATACTGATTTTGACCATTCGAACCAACCCAGGATGCTTTTTTACAGTTACATAAGTGACAGTGTGCAAATTTTATCCTTCTATGTTGATCCTAAGCTGAGATATTATAGCATTCAAAATTTACCGAACATTAAAAATCGCAGTTCCGAGTTAGTTGAAAATTGGCGAAGAGGTGATTTTTTCGACACCGAAAAACTTACCTTGGCACTCTTGATTTTTTTATGCTGAATTTCAGTATACAAGGAACTTCTAAGGTTTAAATATGGCATACTTACAGGGTGGGCACAAAGTCCCTAAGTTTTTCAGACGGGTCATTTTTGGCCGATATCGCTCGCCTGCCGGTCTGGTGTTTTTATCGAAGATGTCCGTGTGTTCTGGATGTTCCCCGTCCTTGTCATGGCACAGTTGGGTCCGTCGCCATCAGGTCAGGCTGGCCATTTTCTGCATGGTGCGCAAGGAAATGGCAGCGAAAGCAGCTGTGTAAAGGCATGTCTCCAGTTCTTCGGTTGCGAGAGATATCTGCCCTCTCACATTATTCCTTTCAGAATCCCCAGAGGCCATTTTCATAACTGTTGACTTCTGGGGGATTGTCTGGCCAGCCCAAAATCTGAACATCAACATTTGCTAAAATCCCTGACCAGCCCACAAGCGACATTGGTCAAAAATGACATTCTGAAAAACTTAGGGACTTTGTGCCCACCCTGTGTGTAAAAAAACTCCTGAATTGGCTGGGATGGTCAAATTTAGTCTAACTGGTTTCTTTTACATGCCATATTCATTTTTCTGAAAGAGAACATATTTGAAAGAAATATCCATTTAGGTGCCTTCATAGTTGAATCCATAACATCTAAACCGTATGATATTTCATGGAATTTCAGAAAACGGATTGCACCACTGGAATCAGCAAAGTTTTCTCCATAAAATCACCAAAAACCAAACATGCCATTTTAAATACTTTTTGACAATCCGAAGATTCCCCACAAAAATTTTCCAAAATATGCAGTTTTTAACTGAGGGAAATTGTAGCCTGTTTTTCAACACTCAGCTCTGAAAAAGGTATAAACGCAATTACAAAAAAAAAAAAAAAAAAAAAAACGAGAGATTTTTAGCTTTTTACATCTTCTCCTGAGAAACAGCAAACAGGATGTTAAAAATATCTAAGAAATGTTTAATTGGTATCATTTGCATTTGAAGATCAAGATCAGAAAAGATAATCCGAAACTGTTCCAAGTTTGAGAAAAACAACGAGATCACGGAAATCGGGAAATTTCAGACAATACGACTAAAGAAAATATGGAAATGGCAATTTTTGTGAATTTTAACCAATCGCCCCCCAAACATCAATCATAATGTCTGAAAAATGATGCACGACGAGAAAGATGCTGTGTCGCCCAATGTCCCGTTTGTTGAATTCAATTGGAATGATGTCTTGAGGCAGGCACTTCATAGTTCATTCTTATCAACAAGTTAAACCTAGAAGGGTAGGGAGGCCCGTTTGGTACAATCTTATCTTATCTGGCACTCTGATCAACTTGCACTGTGCTGTTTCAGCGGAAGGATAAAAAGTGCAAAGCTCACGATGTTAGTTGGTATGAACAGAAGGATGTGTTATTTTTTGTCATTAACAATGCACAAACTCCACATTTTGGGGCAAAAGATCATGCATTGCAATTTTGATCAATTTGAATTTTGTGCCGGAGTGGAACATATTCGTATTTCTGCAATTTGACTTGAGAATGCATGGGGTTAACATACCTGGGTTTAACCCTCCATGCCAATGTGTGGACCACAAATTGTGTTTTTCTAAATATGTGCGTTTTTCTAAAAATTGTGTACATGGACCACAAATTGTGTTTTTCTGAAAATGTGTGTTTTTCTAAAAATTGTGTCCATTGATCACAAATTGGATTTTTATAAAAGCGTTTTCCTGCTTGGGCTTCAAGACTGTCTTTCCTCAAGTTCCTCCATCACCATTTGGTGCCCCAATTGGGGCATTAAAAGTGGTTGTAAAAAGGAAAATGTTGATCCAGCTTCCAATGGACAATGCTGGCCTGTTATGGAACCATTGCATTTTGGTTTTTCATTTGGTTTTCAGGTCATCAAGTTTGGCTGTTTAATGAGTAGAGCTACTTCCGCCAAAAGTCTGAGAGAACCCGTAAATATTTTTAAGTTCCGTTTTGCTAATTGGTATCCAAAAAGTCCTGTCAACTGTGATGAGGTCAGATTTATGAATTTATCACTACAGAATGGTTTTTCACTGGTTTATATTTTTTCGATTAGCGATAGGCTAGGTTTGCTTGTTCTTGGACAACGATCATTTCCCCATAAACATATCAAAAATCTGACTCGTATCACCCACAGCAGGACCAATTGTGGCGTGTGTGTGCAAAATTTTAACTGAATATCATTTTCGGTTGTTGAGAAGAAGCATCAGGGAGCTTTAAAGAACTTGCAAAAACAGAAAGTGCTAAAAATTCAGTAAAAAATGAGCAAAATATTTTCAAAATGATATCTCACTCCGGAGTGCATGCCATTTGATTGGCTACTGAAGGGAAACAGCTAGGTTCAGGTGATTTCAGAATGTTTTTTTGGATTCTGCATGGTCGAATTCATATAAAAACATGACGCGCTGAAATGAGAAAAATGCAAATTTTGCCCCCCCCCGTTCCCCCTTGAAGGCAGTGGCGTGCGGTGGGTGTCAGATGCAGGCAGGCACTTTAACCAACACAATGTTCCTGAAGATACGCGCAACGCCGGGGGAGGGGTTCGGGGAGGGGGTGTCCCCCTCCTCGAAGGGAAGAAATTTTGGAAAAATGAAGCCTCAAATGGTGCTCAGATTGCTCCTTTTTTGAAAAACTGAGCATTTTTCACAACAGTATGCATCCAGTTGAATAGCCGCACACGGTGTGGTCGACATGTTTCAGTGAGGTGATTCGAAACTGAGGTGAACGGAAAAGGACAATGCGATGGATTTGTTCCAATTTCCAAGGAATATTATACAGCAAGCAAAGCCCAGATGGGGGCAGAAAGAATTGCGGAGCAATGTCCACATGCCCCCCATTCGCACAGGCCTGGCTGTTGCGCTGCAAGCCAATTCTCATTCCTCCTGAATAACATTTGGCCGTCCTTGCCATTCAAAAAGTGCGGCAAACAGCATGCCTTTGCTAAGCGAGGTTTGCATTCATCGCAGGCTCAGCCTCTACAGCAGAAGGCTGTGATCAGCGAGCAACAGAGAGCAACGGCAACAGAACAATTCGAATATTGACTGGGCAGAGATGCAGCTGGAGGCAGATTTCAAAGTGCCTACTCGTCAACATGAGCTGCTCCACTTGCGGTGGGCGGATTCACCTGGCAGGATGGAGCGGCATGGGCTTCATCGCATCCCCGCTGATCCCTCAAAGCAGGCAAAATCATTTGCTGCCTCTTCGGCGCTTTGGCATGCGTCTGGAAGAGCAGCGAGAAAGAGGGTGGGTAGGGTAACTTCTGTGGTTGTTGGCATTGGGAAAGGGGAGTTCCCAGTCAAGACATCTTTCAGTGGGCACCATCAGCGCCCAGTAGCAGCAGGCAAATCAAAGTGTGCCTTTCTCAAATATGGCTCACATTGTGGACTTCTGTGATCATGTTTTGTTCTTGCAAATGTTTGTCTCCTTCTTATGTTAACATTTAAAAATGCACAATTCATGAGATTTTTCTTGGGCAGGCAGCACCTGCCTTGCCTGCCCTGACCGCACGCCACTGCTTGAAGGTGATTATTATTATTATTATTAGGTTAATTTGCCTAGGAAACAACCTGGTGCAAATTGACAACACAATAGACATTTGAATTTCAATGAAGCAAGGAAACGAGCAGAGAAAGAAAATGTGAATCGAGCAAGCTCAGCCATTGTGAATTGACAGTCCCAAATCTTGTAAAATTTTCCTCCTGAAAGAATGGATACTTAGGTCTTGCCCACTTCCAAACACCTCAGTACCCAAGGAGTTCCAGTCACTAACAACTGTTCTGGTAATGAACGAAAAATTTCCAACATCCTTACAAGGGCGCTTACAGAGTAATTTAAAATCATGATCATGGCGACCTCTGTATGTCGGGAGTGACAAACCCTCCTTAATGTCTGACCAACCACCAACATTATTCAGAGCTCGAAATAGTCCCAAGAGCCTAGCAACCTTCCTACGCTTGGTAAGTGAGTTCACTGAGGTCCATCCAAGTTCTGCTACGGACCTGATTCGACCGACAGGTAATTCTGCCAAAAAGCAATGTGGAGCAAATGCTGTTCAGGCATTAAGTCATTCGAGTTTCACACCATTCAGAATAAAGTAGTGCATTGGGTGCAAATCGAATTGGCAGAGAAACATCTAGGAACGAATCTCCATTTGAAGCAATGGACATTCGGCTTGATCAAAACAGTACTCGGCCTAAAATTCGTTAGTGAAACGAATCTCCATTTGAAGCGATGGACATTCGGCTTGATCAAAACAGTACTCGGGCTAAAATTCGTTAGTGGAACGAATCTCCATTTGAAGCAATGGACATTCGGCTTGATCAAAACAGTACTCGGCCTAAAATTCGTTAGTGAAACGAATCTCCATTTGAAGCGATGGACATTCGGCTTGATCAAAACAGTACTCGGGCTAAAATTCGTTAGTGGAACGAATCTCCATTTGAAGCAATGGACATTCGGCTTGATCAAAACAGTACTCGGCCTAAAATTCGTTAGTGAAACGAATCTCCATTTGAAGCGATGGACATTCGGCTTGATCAAAACAGTACTCGGGCTAAAATTCGTTAGTGGAACGAATCTCCATTTGAATCAATGGACATTTGGCTTGATCAAAACAGTACTCGGCGTAAAATTTGTTAGACCTTGATATCATTGCATCTACATCCCTTATTCGTTCATGCACCTGCACTGGAGAATAATTACTTGTCGGTATTAGCGAGAATTTTACGTCATGTTTTGGTTTAGCGTAAAGAACACCGATATCTGATACACTTGTCGGAGCAATGCTGACATCAGTTTGATGTTGTTTGCTGGAAATCATCAAGTCCGGAAGGGAGGCACTGGGATTGTTTTGTGTTGGTTTTTGGCTGAACTTGAGCAACATGGAGGCACTGACACTGTAACAGCCAACAAGTGCTGATTTTTTATAAAAAGAATCAGCTATCGACTATCCTAAAATTATTAGCTGCAAGAAACTACATTCCAAAAGAATATGCTTGTTGCAGACGCAGAGCTATCTATCTAATGTGATGCATTTGCTAAATGTCCCTGTGAAGGAAACCCGAGGGGCAGTAGATCAAGAGAAATGTTTTACTGTGCATGAGACACTTCATCCATTATGCCAAATAGGTATCGACTAAATGCCTCGCTAAATCTTTTTCAAATGATATTCTGGTACAAATGTACAAATATTGTCTCAAAAATTCTTGCATACGCCGACACCGATATCCACACCACAACTACGGAGAAAGTGTGCTTGCGAGAGGTCCAGAGTGGTCAGGACTCCAGTATTCCTGGATCATGGGCTTTTTTACTCCACCCAATCATTTTGTCATGACCACATGCACAAAACAATCATAATTTATCTGCGCAAAACACAATTGCAAATTTTCTGGTGTCACTGGATGAAATGTTGAGTA
>JASGXE010007275.1:0-57123 GCA_030068105.1 Sinentomon sp. SZTP_YWyxl
TGTGACATAACAATTTAAATTCTCTACATCGGCCTGTGCGCGTTGGCGTCAGCGGCGCGACGACCCTTTTCAAGAATGTGAGAAAAGCATGTCAATTAGGTAAACACCAGTGGTTGTGGCATCCAGTTTGGCAACTTTCCTTTCGGCGGAAACATGAGTTGTGAGTCCCTTTTGCGTTGATGCCAGGGGCTGAAATACCATTTGCGAAATTCCCGGCTGCAAAAAAACCAGTTTCGCAATTCCTTTCGGTGAAAGAGCATCAGTTTCGACATTCCTTTTTGCGAAAATACAAGTTACCAAAATACCATTTGCGAAATTCCCGCTTGCAAAAAACCAGTTGCGAATTTCATTTCGACGAAAGTGCTAGTTGCGAGATTCCCCGATGCGACAATGGACAAACCATTTTGAACCAGGAAACAAACCATTTGCGAGTGTCACCGCTGCAAAAAAAAACAGTTGCGAATTTCCTTTGGGCGAATTTCCTTTCTTGCTAGTCCCCTTTTGCGAAATTCCTTTCGGCGAAAGTGCCCCAATCCATACATTGCAAATTGTCCGTTCACCCATCATGCCACACTCACACATTGGCCTCCCATCAAATCTGTGCATGTGTATTCGCATGTCCTGGCCTTCAATTTTTTTTTCGGTCAAAAAACTTCCAAAAACGTAAAAAGTTTCATTATTTATTGGCAGGCAATATGGGCCTTTTGGCCTCATTGGCAGGTCATGGGCCTCTTTGGCAGACGGCATTGCCAGTTACGCCCCTTCCATGTTTCATTGCGCAAATTTTGAGGGGATTGCGCCCTTCTTCTTCGTTGCCCTTGTGCCAAATTCGAAGAGAAAAATCTCAGTTCTCAAAAGGAAAGACTTGGAACAATCATCCTCCATCGAAAGCAAGAGAGGAGCACCTTTTTCAAAGACGGATGCGAAATCCAAATGATAAAAATAAAGGGAATGCAAATGATTCCGGGTACTGGGTTATTTTACAGGGCAAATGGTTCATTCTGGAAAGTGGAAATTGGGTCATATTGCAGGGGAATGGGTTCATCTCAAAAAATGGATCATCTCTGTCAATAGTGATCCGGAAAACGATGCGCGTTCTGCGGGAAGTGTCAAAACACAAGCGAAAGAGCAGACCCAGGGTAACTCGATCAGCCACCAACCAATCTGGAAACATCGGCAAATGAAAACAGAACTCAAACAGCAGAAGGCCTTCTTCACATCGGCGGACGGGAAGACGTCAAGTCGGTTGCGGCGTCGAAAATCAAACATGTCTGATTTTCGACGCGGCTGAAATCGGCTGTGGCGTCGAAAATCAAACATGTTTTATTTTAGAGGCCACGTCCCACGCCACGTTACTCTTTTCACGTCGCTCTCTTCAGCCGCATTTTGAGTCCCACGTCAGCATAGTGCGAACAGGGCATTAGGGTGCCATTTCTGACCAATACATGCTGGAAAAAATCAGGCACTATTATTTGGCCCAGTACTGCAGAATGACTGGAGGGTTTCATCCGATTGAAGCCTCCGCGCGGAGGCCGAGATCTCTCGCACCTCACTCTTGGATTGCTTCCACTTCACTCTTTTGGACAACTTTCTGCTTGGATTTTTTCGCACCCAAAATGGCCAGTAGTCTGACTGACGAGTCAAACCCCGCCTTTTTCTGAGGAATGAAATGAAAGACGAGGTTATTAGCCATTGAAATATGTTGGTATTATAGGTCTATACTTTTAGCAAAAAAGAGGCATCAGAAAAAAGGGGCTCTGGAGCTGTGGCCAGCAGTCATTTTGCCGCTAAATAACTTTAGAAAGTGATGGGATATGCTCGTAGGCCTTCATTGAAAGCTATAGGCGAGCACCCAATGGCTTCCAAGCGAGCCAAAGAAACCCGAGCCAAACGGACTGTGAAGCAGCATTCGCACTGTGCCATTTTACAGCGACTGGATTACGCAGATATTCGCCGCACATCATAGGAAATGTGCGGTGAACAAGTTTTTGAGATCCCAGCGAAGCGCAACAGTGGATTCCTGGCCGTGAAGCCAGGAGTGGACTGACGCTCGAAACCGCTGCCCACTGCGAAGGACTGGACGCATCGTTCGCATGCGGTGAAATATTGCATGATGTAAAGCCAACTTTTCCTGTGCGACAAAGCTCGCATTGGAAAAATGCATGAAGACGCTGGTCTGAAGTGTTAGATGGACACAAAGCAGACGTGGAGGAGAGAGAGAAAGAGAGAAAAACAGATATCTCTCTGAGAGATAGAGTCAGAAGGGACTAAAGAGGGTGGTAGAGAGACCTAGGACCTGATAAGAAAACGAGCGAAGGCCCAGGCCGAAAATGTGAATCTCAAGAAATATTGTCCTGCTTGGCGACTCAACTGCGGGACAAAATGTGGAATTGTCCCCACAGCGGAAGCATTGGGCCCTCAGGGTGTCCCACAGTCATTGGTCCATAAGCGTGGCAGGAGAAAAAGTTCCATTTTGCCTTATCGAAGCTGAGCATGTCGCAGAGGGCAATTGCGAAGCCTTGGCAAAAGTTGTGTTTTGAATGCAAAAACATACGCAAAGGTTGGAGTGCTCCCTCGTCTCTTGGGAAACAAAAACCACCAACTGATTCGTCTCTGTCATATCGGCGCAAAAATACATTGCTCATCACAAATCAACTGGCGCAATTTCACCTGAAGTCAGTCCAACTGGCGTGCAGATATTGGAATTGTGAATAACTTGCGTTTCTGAGATGCAACCTGTGTATAGCGTGAAGATGATTCAGATTTGGTTTCACCTATTTGGTATTGCCTTTTCATCAATAATTTTACGAGTGTCACAATGCGAGACATAGAATTCCATTTTTAGTTTTTGTGGTATACTCTTCCCTGTGCACTTTGCAATGAGGGGTCTCTTGTGCTCGCCCTCACCCCTCCTCAGACAATCTCCTCCTGATCCCTCCCTTTCATGATTAAGATTTCGTTGAAGCCTGGAAATTAGAATGCAGGTTGTACAAATATCTCATGAATTGGATGACTGAAAAGCTCGAGCTTTTCAGAATTTTGGAAAGGATGTTTTTGGATCCATCGCTGAAAAAAATGAAAGAAGAGAAAGAATAAGATGAAAGAAGGGGAGAATCATTTCCGGCGCTGCAGATCTGCATATGGAGAGTACTTTCTTTAAGAGCAAGATTGGTAACGCATCGGTATACTTCTACCAGCTCATCATACGGACTACCGACAGATTTTTTCAACAATGGAGGACAAAACTAAGAATGCTTCACTCGCCTCCATATTCATATCTGCAGCAAAACTGTGAAAAAGTCGGTTTTCAAATGGTGTTTCGTTGTTTGACATTGGAATTTCGCTTTCCCTCCAAGCACACGCTTGAGATTCTTGTTTCCGTCTTCAAATGGAATAGTTGAAGTAGGTAGGTGCGCTGAAGTTAAAATCTGCGCGAGCACACTGATGATTTCATCTTGTTGGTCACCCTGTGCGTCTTGCCGGCCAACAGTGCGGCAGTTACATTCAGACGTGATATATCTGCGAATACGTTTGAAGCAACCCTAGTTAAGAGGTGGTTTTTTGCTAGGCCAAGTTAAAAATGGTGAAGTCGAAATCGTTGTGGGAAATCAAAGTGGATGCGGCATCCACAGTAAAAACAGATGCTCTTCTTTCTAGACTGCGGTATGCTATGCCGCCTTCCGGCGTCCAAAAGCGAATGGACTGTCGATTGGCCATGGCCAAGCCATCACAAAGAACGCAAGAAAGCTCAATCCGAGCATCAAACGAAGGAGCTAAATGCTGGCGTTTGCTATTTTAAATTAATGGTCGGCGATTAGCCCATCTTCTCCCGACCTGATCTTTCATCTCACTCTCTTCTCCATCAATGCCTTTATTCGTACAGTGTGATCCTCATATTCTTCGCGGCGGTCACAGCTGTCCATGCAGCAAACGCGAGTGGAATGGCTTCCATTTTTTTCATTTTTGACGTTCTGTGAACCTACCGATGTACGAGTGTCATTTTGGAATCATAAATAGTCAAAAGTGTATTGCTGGGATCCACTGCCACCGGCGGAACTTCTCCTGAAAAAAAAAACACAGGTGCCAACACTAAAATGTCTGTCGCTACATTTTTGCAAAAACACCGCAGACACCTGCTCTGTGCAGTTCTGCGTTGGTCCTTTTGGATATTCCATTTTCGGTATTCTTTTGTGTCGTCAAATTTCAGAGGGAAATGTTTTTTTAGGAAATGTATCGTAAAACAAAACGCAAAAAGCACGGAAGAAATCCACGATGTTGCCTTTCAAAGCGAAACAGAGGTTTGACAACGAGAAAAGTCCAAATGGTCAAACGACTCGTGCGAAACGAGCGCGAATTAAAAACCCACGAGGTCATCCATGGTCCTCACGATCGCAAGTCTCTGACACAACTGGTGGACTGGAACAGAGTGAACACGTCAAGAAACAGATTCCCCAATTTCACCTCGCACCGTCACAGCACAGTCTGATCAAACTGCTCATGGGGCTGTCATTTCGTACGCGTGCAGGACACGCCTCTGCATGCTCACCTGTTGTTTCAAGGAGTTGCGGGAAACGAGTTTCCTGGCGGGCCTCATTGCCATGGCAATGTCGTTCGGGACGATGTTGCTCCTCCCTCAGGTGCGTCGACAAATCGTCACATTTCAAAAGCAAACAGACGCTTCGTGTCTCGGAAATAAACTTTCCTCTTCGGCTGACAAGCAATGATGGCCTCACGACTGCTTGAAGAAGGAAGCATCCCGTTTGGTCAGAAAATATTTTATCTCATTGATGAGTTAGGGGAACTGCGTCTTTCAATAGTGCCGCCCATCTGCTGAAAAATGATGGCGGCAGGTGCCTACAGATATTTGATATGGCATTTTTGTTCCCATGGAATCGTGCCAATCGCCATGTGGCAGACACATGACGAAAATCATTTGCCACAAAACTGATCGCCACATAAATTTGCTAAAGGTTGGTAACAAATTTTATTTGAAATCATGTGAACTGGTATGGCATTTTCGGCTGAAAATGCCACGCAGTTTTTAACATGAAAAGAAAAATTTATCCCCCCTTTGCAGTTCGGTTGAGGAAGGCTTTGGGGTCGTAATGACCTCGACCTATTCTCAAATTTTAAATGGGTGAGAAGCGGTGCTTTACTGGAGAACTGGCCCTGAGAGATGAACCGATCTCAAATTTGTGCAGCTTCATCATTTCCCTTGACTTTCATATACAGGGTGTCTGTAAAGTAAGTACAACATTTTGATCGCTTATTACGTCTGACACGACTTTCTGAGTGGGTTAGCTTTTTGTGACCGAATTGCTAGTACTTTAAGGTTTTGTTATCAATCCTGTAGGATTTTCTGCTCCACTGGTATTTTCGTCTGCACTCTTGTTTCTCAGCTGACGTCAAATGGCTGCGTGGGCCGAATTTCTCTCGTCGATCGTTTGAGGGTTCTTGCAACATTGAAGTGTGGCGGCCCGTACTTCATATCCAGAGATGGTGAAGTGTGAAAAGGGAGTGAATGTCCACCTTGATAATGAAACAATCCAAAACTGTCACACAATAAATTGTTGACAACAGGCTCAATGGAGTACACTGCGAGATCACGTCGTCCATCGATAGCAAACGACGAAAAACGGGGTGCCATCCAGCAGACAATGGCCCTTTCAGACACAGTTTACAAGGTCCTGAAGGAGTTGCATTGGCAGACATGGTGCAGATTTTTCGGTCTCCTCTGAAACATTTCTCTGACTGTTTCAGCATTTGCCTCTATACGAATGCCCCTCCTCTATACGAATGTTCTCCCCATTCTCACGACACCGAACACGACATTTTTGTCAGTCGGTGAATTCTATATCCATGGCTGCTGCCTGTTTAGACATAGTTTAGTCCTATGCTTTTCATCTCGTGGCGTTGTGGATATTCCAAATTTGACTTCGAGGATATCTATTAAAAATAAAAAAGGAAGCAAGAAGAGCGAGTGTTTTTGGCACCAGAACCATCCACCATCTTAATTCTTTCTTTTCGGATGGTTCAGCTCATCTTGGCACGGCCTCACCGACCGACCGACCGTCCCTTCGCGCCCTCCCTTCCATTCTATTCTAATCGCTTTACCACTTCACCACCCGGAAATGTTGGAAAATAATTCTATGGAACCGCCGTCCTCGAAGAGGAGGGGGAATGGTTGTGGGGAAAGATCTGGAGGGGGTCTTGACTGGCTTTATAACATCTCTTTTCTGTGCCATTTCTTAATACACAGCTTTCTTCTTGTCTTGCCGCTCGTCTTTTTGTCCTCTCTTTTTCATGCACTGCTGTCTGGCTGCTGCCTGCCTGCCTGCCTTTCTTCTGACAACGCTGAAAGACCTCTTGAAAGCCGTTTGGGCTGGTTCCAACTGTATTATAACTAACCAACCTAACCGACTTTTACACCCTATGGCATGGCTGTTTGGTTGGATCGTCGTTGCGTTGCTGTGTCGAGATTCCCGGCCTTCCCTTCATAGCCGAGACTTCCCAGTCCTTATTTTCTAAATATAGCAAGAGTCCTAACTAAGTCCTTGTTCCGCATCTTGTTTCGAGTCTGTCCCTCATCGGCCATCCGGCCTTCTGATTTCTGCCTTGGCCTTGTCTCCTACCCCGCTTCTGAGTTCTAATTCTTATCAGTGTTTCTTGACGCCACCGAGACCGACACGAGAGGGCTGGGTTGGCAGAAGTGGAGCCTGTTTTCTGTTTTGACCTAGGCGTGCACGCATTGTTTGGCATTGTTAAAAAGACAATTGGGGAACAATCACCAGCGGACTATTCGTATAGGACAGCGGCATAGCCATAAGAATAAGGATATATCCTTATTCTTATAGTATAGTCAATACATACACATCTTGGTCGGCGTTGGCAGGAGGTGGAGTTATGGGGAGTGTTGCGTCGGGTGCAAGGAGAGATGAAACAGACCCCTTCTTCCACTGCTTGCGGGGCCGTTTCGTTTTAATTAAATCCCAATTTGTGTTTGGTTTTCATTCAGACGAACAGCCAGAGTTTCAGATGTCATCCTTGAAATACCATGAAGCAGCATTGTAAGGCCCCAACTCCATTGTGAGGCTCCATCATGATGGGGCCTCACAATGGTTGTGATGGTGGTGCTGTGGTCATGTTGTCAGATTTTTAATGCACGACATAAATCCTTGGAAGAAGTCGTTTGCTTTGACAAATTAATGGAACAACAAGCACATTTTGGCTTTTCTTCCTTTTCCATTCAGATTGGCAAAAATTTTTGTTTATTCTTCCGGTGACCGTATGTCATGAAGGACAATGCATTTTTATTCTGACTCAATTCATTCTTTCTCTCTTTCTTTCAGAACATTTCCATGTCTTCGTTGGTGACCTTAGTCCGGAGATTGAGACATCCACATTACGGGAGGCCTTCGCGCCGTTCGGCGAAATATCGTAAGTCTGATCTGTGCTTCGTTTTCTTAATAAATGGTTCTTTTTGCATCATCCTTGAAATCTCAGCTGGTAAATCTGTCCTGGCTCGCTGTCAACTGAAGTTGCCTGAAAATAAGTCCAAATGGGCTTCCTCTGAAATGGGGATTTGGAGTGGCTGGCGTTCAAATGCTCACCCGCACAAGGTTATTCATTTGCCTGCTATATTCTGTTCGTCTTCAGTGTATTTTGGTGTGTGGGGGGTGGGGAGCTCAAAATATTCAAACTCGTTGACAAAATCGATTTCCTCCAGAGTGTGAAATCAACGCACATTATACAGAGATCAGGCTTCCCAGGCGAACTTTGAACCTGGAAAAACTTGATTTCCAAGCATATAGACTTGAAAACTTGAAAAAAAACTTTAATTTGACGATTTTTTTTAGCGAAAACCTTGAAAATTGTCGCATTCTGAGGACCTGCTCTTGTTTCTCACCTTTGGCCTTTTGAGGGACTTCACTCTTCCAAACCGTGGCAGTATAGCCCAGTCCCTTGGAACCCTGCTAGAGGTGCAACCCCAGACCCCACCTTTATGGACTGCGGCCACTGGGGTGCTCATGGCGCAGGTTGGGATACTTTGGTCCGAAAAACTTGATCCGAAAAACTTGAAAGATCGAATGGTGCTAATCTCGTAAAATCCTCACCGAACCTCAGTTAAACTGACCCAACCTACCTGTACTATTCTGGAATAATTAACCTCTCTTAACCTAATTTCATATCAGTTTCGGACCACAAATATGTGCGTTCACCCGTGAGCGCCACTGTGTCACTTTGAGAAAGCATTGAAAAACAATTGGGAAACCCCCGAAAAATGTGATCCGAAATCGCTGGGAAGCCTGAAAGATGGGAGTGAACACTTGGATGCCGCTATTGTCGTTTTTAGACGTTATTTTCAGGAATGGGTCATTCTTTTCTGACGAGGCGCTTGTCAAAAATCGCAATTTGTGTGCCATGGACATTCTGATTGTCGAAATCTTTTGAGGCAAAATTGCGGACGGAATTCAGTTGGTTTGTTTCCTTGGATGCGCGCTCTGTTTTGGCAGAATTGTTTAAACGCTGTCCTCAAGCAGTGGCTCAAAACGAAATTAGAGGGAGCAAAAAATACCTAAATAGAAATGAAAATATAAATATAAGTATAGAGGGAGCAATAATGCTATTAGGGTATACACTCTAAACACGAAGTTCAGTTTGGAACACTATGTTTTAACATGGGCTTAGATAGGAAGTGTTCTTTTAAGAACATTTATGGAACACTCTGTGTTCTTGTGGAACACACAGTGTGTTCTTGGAACACACTGAGTGTTCCAAATCTGTGACATTCCTGTCACAGATTTGGAACACATGAGCGGGGAACGCCTTATGTGTTCCAATGGAACACTCAGTGTGTTCCAATAACAGACCAAGTGTTCTTAAAAGAACACTTCCTATCGCAGCCCATGTAAAAATATAGTCTTCCAAACTGAACTTCGTGTTTACAGTGTAGGAAAAATATGCTGCCTTGTTCCAGTGATCCTTTAGCATGGCTTTGGAATGGTCAAGGCTTCCAGTTGTCTTTTATTTCAACACTGTACCGAGAGGAGCGGCATCTTCGGAGGCCATTCGCAAAAGGAGTGACTGGGGATCTTTGAGCAGCTCAAAAATTCTCATGCATAGAGAGAGCACGGTGAACTGAATTTGAAGAAAAACCATGCCACTTCCCCACGTCCAGGAGTTGAACAGAAACTGGGAAATCGAACATTCCGAGAATCGTCACCGATCTGCTTCTTGTGTTCAGACATTCATGCACTTCTCCGGTGCCCCGATCTTACCGGGGCTAATTCGAACAACTTTGGGCTTTTCTGATTCATTACAAAGAGCCCATTTTTGAAGAAAGATACCAATTAAAAAGGAACATGACCATCGAGAATGGAACATGGCCGCACCGAGCGAGGTTTGGGAAAAAATGATCTGATAAAAAAAATTTTGCCGTCGACTTTTATGCTCAGACGTTTTTCACTGGACCGTTTTGATATCAGCAAACATGTATTTGCAACCGTTTGAATGAAGATGGAAAATAAATTCATGTTTGTGATGTGGCCATGTTCGATTAAATTTGTTTCTAGTCTTTGCCCCTTTCCCTTCAGTCCAGGTTACCTTTCGCCTCAACAGTTGTGGGTTGGGGTCATGATTTCGCCTCATCCTATTGCATGTTCACCTTAATCGCATAGTTGGCCTAAAACGGCCGCTCCGCGGGCAGTTTCCATCTAAACGAAAACGGTAACATCCATCAAAGGGTCAAGCCCGTTCCAGCTTTATCCCGCGGTAGCAAAATCACCGTTACAGAGGCCTTTAAATTCCTTCTAATCTGGACAACATGACCAATGCGTTTTCCCATGCTCTGTCACCCAATAAAAGAGACAGGACGAGCCACCACTATACAAGCTGGACAGACAAAGAGCCTTCGGCTACGTTGCCAACAAGGCTCATCCGGCCTATTCTGCTTAATTTTCCACTTGGCCTTATACAGTCGGTCTCTGATTTAAATATCAAAGGAATTTGTTTTCGGCCGACGATTCCCGCAATGCTGGCCACCGGCCGGTCTCCGAAGGTAACTGCTTCGTATATTTCTACACGGACACAGGTCGAAAGTCTTCCCGCGTCACCTCGCTTCGTTTGACCGGCGACCGGACCGTTTTTCAAATTACTGTTCCTTTGTTTCGGATGCTTTTCCCTAATTTAGCCCTCCTGTAGCCATTCAACCGCTTTGTGATTTATTAATTTTCGACCCCTTTCCTGCTTCGGCAGCGGCTGTGGCATGCGCTACACTCCACACAGGGCTCTCTCGTCTGCCGCCTTCCGGAACCCTTATCTCCTCTGCGCCCCGATGAACCACCGCTAAAGGTATTTCTGCTAATTAAATTGTTTCATCTGCTCTGGTCGTGTTTGTTGGCTGTTGCACTGTTCGTATAGGTAGGTACAGTTCTTTAAATATTTAAAGCAGGCAGCACTCGAGCGACCCGAGTTCGATGCCGTTTCGACCTTGTTTTCATCTCCTTCAAAATACCCATTTCAATTTGCTTGTTTGTCGATCATTCCACCTATGGCTGATGAAATCGGTCTCTCGCTCCAGACCACTTTATCCGTTCATTCCCCTTGCCCAGCACTTCATCATCTCCACTCAACTCGGCTCAGCTTCTGAAGTTCTCAACCATGACAAGGTGCAGCCCCCTCCGGTTGGCTCTCTGTATCGGATCTTCGAATGTTCGAATTGGCGAAAAAAAGGCAGTGATGTAAAAATGGCACAGCATTTGAAAAACCGACATAGTTCCAATTTGGCGACCTTGATAACTGTTTGCTGCCTCACATGTTCCTCGACATTTTTCTTCTTTGATTGGCGAAGAATTCAAAACGATGCAGTGTCAATGCGCATATCAGATCTTGTTCATAGATGAGATCATTGTTCAAAATTCCTATCTCGTTTGCTTTTTCAACTTTTCATGGTTTTCTCACAATGGATGGATGGGAAGGGAGACTTTTGAACAGTTTTACTCAATGAAACTGAAGCTCTATAAATTAGAGATATACTGTAAAAGCCAACGAAGTGATTTATACGGAAGCGAGAGAATTTAAGCGAATTGGAGAAATGTCCGTCATCACTGGTGGTGGCAGAAATAGCCGCTTGACGAAAGTGGCCTTTGCTTTCTGCACGTAAAAGGTCTCTTTACATATTGCGACTGTTGAAGGAGAAATTCCCTTTGACTGCAAGTGCTCCAATATTTAACCTATTCATAAAAAAGGTGGAGGTTCAAATTCGCCTCAGGATTACCCTCCAATTTCGCTAACATGCATTTGCTCCAAAATTTTTAAGCGCCTCCTTACTCGCTCAATTTTGTTCATTTTAAACGATCTACAGTTTTTTCACCCCAATCAATTTGGTTTCCGTTGCAATCGATCTTGTGAATCACAGCTGGTTCTCCATGTTGATGACATCTCTCGCTCTCTCAATAACTCAAATTCTGTGCTACTCCCTGGATTTGGAAAAGGCCTTTGACCTTGTTCCGCATGAAGAATTACTTAACAAATTCAACAGCTATATATTTCCCGCAAAGTTACCCAAAATAAGTTCCTTCTTTTTGACAAATCGCACGCAGCGAGTAAAGATTGATAATGACTTATCTTCTCTTGCAACCGTCACATGTGGTGTTCCACATGGCAGTGTAACTGGTCCACTGCTCTTCCTAATTAACGACATTTCTGACACCATTGTTCCAATATTTTGGCTGTTTGCCGATGATATCTTCAGAAATGTTCGTATACGAAGGGAGATCAAAAAATTCTGAGCTTTACCCATTTCCCGCTTTCCAAAGTGGTTGGTTTTATTTTTGTTCCATAGTTCCATCCTTTAATTCCTGGCCAAATTTTGATTGATTTCTGTTCATGCATTCTCAAGGAATCTGGCTTTCTGTCTTGCGGTCTGAGCTTTTTGAAAATTGGCAATTAAGAACAACGTGCTGTCATCAAATTTTTGACATTTGAACCAATTCCACCTGAGGAATGCCATGACCGATTGAGAAGGGTCTGCCAGGATGACTCACCTTCCTATCCGACTGTAAAAAGATGGGCTGCACACTTCAAATGTTGCCGATCCTCCTTCCTCGCCTGTCTTCCGTGACAAATTCCTCCACATTTTCCACTGTTCTGTCTGAGGAGGCCTTTGCAGGACTCCCGTTCCTGGGATCATCTTCCAAGGCATTGTAGTATTAAAGAGTTTTGAATATTATGGAGTATATTTTATGTATATTTTCATTCTCTGGAGTATTGTGTGCAGTTTGGAACCCCTCCAAAATGTGCGATATAAAATCCCTCGAAAGCGTCCAAAGGAGTGCCGCTAGGGCAATCTGGTACCTAAATATGAGCGAACCGCAAGTGGTTCCCACATCCTCTTACAACTTAATTTATCATCTATGCAACAGCGGCGGGACGCTCATTGCCTTCAACTTTTTGTCGACATCCTTTCTATTCTCTTGATTTTCCCATAACAATCTTCCTGTTCTTTAAAATCTACACAACGGCGAACTGACAATGGTCTTAGGAAACAATCATACCCACTATAGCTAAGCTTTCTTGTTATGCTAATTCTTTCTTCCCTTCAACTATTTTGAAGTGCAACAGCCTTCCCCGTAATTCTCCACTCATAAGAATTCTACCATCCACTCGGGTCTCCCGCATCAACTCATACCGTGTCACTGGTTTTTACTGTTTTTATGACTTCAATTATTGATTTGTGCATTCTTGTGTATTTTGTTAATGTATTGTTTTTGCACCGCAGTGCCGATCGTGCCACTGCACTTTTGTCTTTAAATAAAATTGAATAATTCCAATATAAATTCCCTTGGAATCTGTAATTGATGGATAATCATTTTCGCCGCAGTGTGGAAATGTCTTTGCTGGTATTTTCCTCCCTTCAAGTAGGCCTAGTTATCTCTATGAAAATTGTTCTTGCATGGTCTCGCTGGTTTGGAAATTAATTAATTGTCGTGGCGTTATTTTTGCAACTGCGCGATTCCAAAACTGCTAGCTCTTTTTCCGATATCTGGGCATCATGTTTTCAGTGAGCATCCCCTCTCGAATATAGATGCCACCACCTGTTGCGTTTTATATTTCCGCATTGCCTCTTTTTTGCCGTTTTCCTACCTTTTTCTGTTCCTGCTGCTGTGGGCGCCGAACCCGGCCGGGATATATTTTGGCTCCCCTTCTCTCTGCCTCTCTCCTGCTATCATCTCCCGACTATTTTTGTAAATAAAACTTCTGCTCATAGCAAGCAGTTTGTTCGTTTGTTCCCGAGCGACTCTCGCCATTTTTGCCAATGAGAATTTCCCTTTTCCCATCGTCAGTCGACGACTTCTTATGGCTTTTTTAGAAGCTTTAAAATCTCTTGCCTCCTTCGGTCGTCCGTTCGCATTCAGCCTGCAAATTCTAGCCTACCTGCCTGCCAGCCTGCCTGGGGATGCCTTTTTGCCCTTCCTTATCTTGCCTTTTATAGAGAGAGATATTATTCTCGCTCTGATTTAAGTATGCGTTTAAAATATATAGACTGCCGGCGCTGAATGAGCTCCGAACCAAACTCATCCCTGGAAAACTACTGTGGAAAGCGATTTATTGCGGAAAACACAAACTCGGTGGCTCTGCGGCAGCCAAGACAAACCAAACCAAACCAAGCCAAACCAGGATTCTTCTATGGCTGATGCGGATTGCTGCGAAAAGGGCCACCCTTGCGTCTGCCGCCAGCCTTCCTCCTCGGGACAGTTTTGCACCGCAATCCACATTTATTTCCGATTTGGCTCCATTCAAGTCTGCATTTATATGCATTTCCAGAATGCGAAAGACAAACCTGTACAGGGTGTCTGAAAAATGTAGAGTGGCACACATCACGATGTTGTGAACTGATATTTTCATCCCACACCAAACCAGCTTGCTTTTTTCTCATCATGTAGGCTGTAGGGGAAGCATTGGTCACCGTGGGTTAAGCGTTTTTCGTGTTGGAATTTCCCAAAATTAAACCTATTGGTAAAAACTCGCTGGTAGCTCCCCCATCACAGCAGCATTGATTAAGTAATGAGGTGACGTTAGCTTGGGTTAAGTTTTTGGTTTAGGGAATGATAATAACATCACTGGTTAAGTCAGGTGAGGTAAGCTTGCGTTACGTTTTTTTTTTTTTTTTAACATAACCATACCAAAGCAATCAACTTTTTATTCAGAATATGCCATTTGCCAACCGTTTATGGGTGCGTAAATGAGCTTCTTCCAACCACTCTGTTCAAGCGCACATGAAGTACAGGAATGCACTCGCGCAAATTTCGTGTAAAAATGGTTTATGCCACTGTTTTTCTGCGTTTAGTTTACACTTTTCTTTCACCGTCCTGCCCCCGTTCGTCTTTGAGTCGCGATACCAACTTTCTTCCGCACCCCGTACTCCATACGTCACGGCAATAAATCTGAACATTTATTTGCGCGAGGTATATGTAACTATTCCTACCTATCACTTCAAACAGCCAAATACGGGTTTAAATTGTGCGGTGTTAAATTATAGGTACTAACTTGAAACACACATTCTTGCTTTTTAGAGAAACGGGCTTGAGGCTTAGCCTACCTGCTATTAGGCAATGTTGAAAGCCAGAAGAGCTCATTTTTGATGCTGTTGGTAAAATTTCTTTACAAATCCTCCATCAATAAAAATTTAAATCAGACGTGGATCCAGGAGGCAATTTTATTAAAAAGGGCATTTTGCAGCTTAAGGACTTTCTCTTTTCATGCAGTGTGTGGCATTTTCAGATTTTATTTGTGTTTATTGCATTCTCTGTGTGTATAGTGGCGGCGGAATTGATGCACTCATACTCGTACATGTAAAAAATGCGACTGTTGAGATTTTAGAAAAGCTCCACTGCAGAGATTAAAGATCCTTTTAAACAACCGAGGACAAAATCTGACAGCTCCAAAACCGTTGAAATCTGGCGCTTTAATTTCCACCGCCTGCATAATAGTGAAAAGAAAGAAAAAAGTTTCGGAGGCCACTTAAAAGTTCGGAGGACAGAAATGGGAAAAACACATGTTCCTCCACAAAACATTTCGTCTTGATACAGGGTGTTTCTGAAACAGTTGGCCATACTTCGTTTTCCGGATCGTGGTGCCATTCTGAACAAAAAATGAAGAGTGACTTTTTGTCGTCCGATGACTTCTGGGGGAACTCACCGAAAAAAAAACATGGGACCACACGCTGCAATTCATGACATCACATTGAGGTCACTAAAGATCACCTGGAAAACAAAGTGAAAATCTAAACATTACCTACACGCAGAGATGGCAGAGAATGCATTCTCTGCCTCTCAGAATGCATCTCTCTACCGCCCCTGCATGTGTTGTTTAGCATTTTCTTTGTTCTGCAATTTGTTTTATATGTGCTCTTTAGTGACCTCAACGTGATTAATGAATTTCAGTGTGTGGTCCCATGTTATTTTTCGGTGATTACCCCACAAGTCATCGGACGACAAAAAGTCACTCTACATTTTTTGTTCAGAATGGCACCACGATGCGGAAAACGAAGTATGGCCAACTATTTCAGAAACACTCTATTCTTTACTCGTAGTGTTGATACTCGTAGTGTTTGAGGTTTAACTTTACACTGCAGCTGCATGTGGACACGCGAACGTCGGGCATCTCTTCCCGGGGCCCAACAGATGGGTCAAGCAGCAGGTCAACGCCAAGCAATTGGCGGACACTAACCAGTTGGTTGATAACAAGCAAAAGGCAGTGAATGTGGGGATTGAGGCGAAACGTAAATTTGGTCTCGGAAGGTTTAATAAAGCCGCATTTTGACAAGAATTCAATTTGGTGTTTTTCGATTTTCCGTGAAATACTGCGCTTCCGAAATGGACTGCGATCTGTAATGAGAAGGAAATTGGAAAAATGCGATAGTTGAGAAACAAATTTCAGCGTGGACCCTTTCGAAAATCCGAAAAAATTTTAATTTTTCGAAAGCAATTCTTTCGACACTGCTTTTATACAAAAGAGCCTGACATTTCAAATGTTTCGATTTTGAGGAAGGGAAAATGCTTTTTTATCAGCATTTTCAATTTGCATACAGGGTGAATCTGAAAGGTGTGTCAAAAATTTGAGGAATTGTTCTTCATGCCAATACTGACAAAAATGAAAGACTGAATTTTTTCGAAAGGCCCCCTTCAAGGGTTTTTGCCCCAAAAGTTCCAGTTGCCATGGCAACACCGGACATTTTTTACGAAAAAGCCACGAAGAAGAGGGATTTTGGCAAAACATCTCTCATTTAATGTTTGGTTCAGCCTGAGGAAGTTATACCTACATGCGTTTTGGATGATTTTTGTCTTTGAACCCCAATGGGTCCAAAATGCACCTGGGCCATTTGGGGTCCAAAAACAAAAACAATCTGAAACGAATTAAATTTGCGGACATGGCTCCAGAGCATGAACCAAATTGAGAGATGTTTGCCAAAATCCGGCTACTTCTGGCTTTTTCTCCAAAAATGTACGGTGCCACGCCATGGCCGCAGCCGCAACTTTTTGTGGGCAAAAATCCCCGAATGAGGGGGTTTTCGAAAAAACTCAGTCTCCTTTTTTGTTAGTTCGTTGGTGTGATTAACAATTCCTCAAAACGTCGTATGTCCACAAAAGAGGCTGCGGACTCTATGCGTTAGTCAAATACATGTCCCGGTGCTTTGTTATAGGTTCATGGCCCCATATTCGTCTGCGAGCGTTCACCTGTCTCTTTTCCCAATCACTGTGCAGCCGTTGTTGCTTGAGGTTTCGTTCATTTTTGTCGGCAGTTCTGTTGAACATGTCAGAATGTTGTTTTCGGCTTCGGTATGGTTTATCACTTTTTATCCGCTAATACCCTTGAGAATTGCACATATCGCTTCATCTGTTGGTTGTTGGCTGGGTTCCTTTCGGTCACTATTGTGCATGCGTTTGTTTGTTTCATCGCACAACACGAAGGCATGATTCTATCCTAGGGGCCAAACGATGGTACAGTAAGTCGCTTAAAACTCTTTCTATAAGAGCAAGAAAGGTTGTCGAGTTTGTTTCAAGGCGACGCTGCAGAGGATTCCACAACCTTTACGAATTGAAATATTCAGGGGTCAAGATGTTCCCTCTGAGCTATCGTTCCCTTATCGGTTCCGCAACCCTCCCTTTCTCAGGCATGTTCTCAATTGCGTTTTCATCCGCGTGTGGATATCCAGTTTTGTCCATCCAAACGTTCTGAAGAATTTCGCTCCGCATCCACTAAACCACTCCCATCCTCCCGTAACGTGTTTTTGACAGCGTGCTTTTTGGATTTCGAGTGGCCAGCCGTCATATTTCTGTGTGATACTGTAGATGCTGGCGAAGGTATGCTTGGTTGTTGGCCGCACAGCAGTGCAATTTTTAAAACTTCTAAAATATTTATTAATAAAATACAATTTAGGGGGAGCAAATCCCAGTTGGATTGAATGAAACCAGGCACCAACCTACCCCCCTGCGCGTTGTTTTATATATCAGCCAGTTTTCGTTGTGGTGCTATGATCCCTAGCAAAACAGCGCACATAATCCAGTTGCACATGGCGTGCTGGGTTCGCTGTTTTATGCCATGGTGAGTCTTGCAGTTGTTGTGTTGCTCCGGTGGAATTTTAAACCGCAAAAATACCCGGGTACGCAGCGCAGCACAGCACAGCGGCCACACCGCACAATCCGTATAGCTCGTGCGATAGCGATAGGCCCCGGCAACCAAAATAAGAAATATGGCAAAATAGCACGTTTCGTTCGTGCTCTATGGATATTAAAAATGCATGGCTTGACTGGCGCTTAGGTAGAGCTCCTGTGGATGATTGTTGCTGGAAAAACCCCAAAATCTCGGCGAGTATTTCGCCAACCTGGGAAAGAAGTCAATTGATTTGGATGACGGGGTGTTCGAAAATGTTTTCTGAGTAATTTTTGTCTCGCCGAATCGTGCAGAAAGGTTGTGTCCAAAATTTGTTCGGCTGTCGTCAGGGGGATCGGTTTGAGGCGCAAAAATACCACCAGCGAGCCTCGGCGTACACTCGTGGACACCCGGCGTGACCTCCCTGATTCTTGTTTTTCTTCCGGAGTTCAGTGCGAGGCAACTCCATCTTAAAATGGATTTCGTGCCCGTTGGGTCGCAATCTGCGAAACGTTCCCTTTTCTCGCAGCTAAACAGGGACAGAAAAGGAAGAGCGATGATCACAGAAAAGAAAGTCTCTCTGCTCATGGATATCGGATTGTGGGCTTTCGATTTGCATCATATTTCTGAGTATGTCAAGGAGGAAGGTTGAAATTTTTACGCCCAAATTTGCCAGTGTTCCGAACATCAACAGCAGCATTGCAAGTTGATCAAAGAGAAATGTACGTGTTTTTAAAATCTTTTTCTGCAAAATGTTCTTTTCCACATATGAAATGTTGTCTTTGCGACACCCTGTCATTTTGCGGTTGAGAACTTGTTGGGATGCGAGGCAAAAATCTCCATTGTGCGTTGAATAGCGGAATTGCTTTGGGATCAACTAGTGATTGCGAAGATACCTGGACATGTACCTCTCAAGGCCAGGTTTATCTTTGTGCAATCGTGAAGCGGGTCTTGTTTTCCAAGAACGAAGCTGCACTCTTCTTTTGGAATTTTTGCACGATTCCTTGAAAATGCCGCCACAAACTCGTTTCATGGCATGTCGTGTCTTTCTGTTTGGTTCGAGATTTTTCACGTGTGACAGCACCCATGGGTGGAAAAAATCTGGGGCACAAGTTCATTTCTCCACCAACAGTGCATTGCAAACTGCCCCTCTTGCGCAGGACAGTTTGGTTGCTGTTGTTGTTCTGCGCATTTCGTTCGGGAACTGCATCTGCTGAACTCTGACTCTAGAAAAAGGTTGGGATGGCTGTAGTGAGGCCGCAACAATGAACCCTGCAGAAGTGGCGCGTTCAACGCAAAATTATTTTAATGAAGATGGAGGTGGAGTGATGAGATATGCGCGAAATTTGTGTCGCCGCCGCTTTCCGGATCTGTGCCACTGCACCCTTCTGGTGTTCATCATCTGATGGTGTGGATTGCAAATGAAGTCGACCTTGCATCTGACTTTTTATGACTATACCATTCTCGACTGCGAACTCTTTTCTTGGCCAATATTCCACCATTCCCTGTTTCTTGTGCCGCTCAGGCTCTTTCACATTCTGCTCTGCGCACACAATGCGGATTGTGTTGGACTGGATTTTCCTTCTGACTCGAACCAAGAAGCATTCGCGACAAAAACCAATCGAATCAGAAATTCATTCGGACAAATGTTCATTCTGCCAAAAAGTGGGTTCGAACTAAAGACAATTCGGACAACAACCATTCGAACAAAACATCATTCGAACGAAACAGGATTCGGCGTAAAATTCGTTCGACCTTCATATTATCCGATCCAAATCTTCCCCTCTCGATTTTCACCGAAGCGAATTTGGGCAACAAATATGTTTCAGGAAATTTTTTAAAGGCAAGACAGTATCTACAGTCTGCTCTTACCCCGCTTTGCTTGCCCTCATATGCCTCATCAAATCACAGGATTTTGGAGGGGGTTTTCGAGTAAATTCACCAGAAGAGAGGAACGAAATTCATGCCCTGATTTCCTTCTTCATTATTATTGACGAGCTGACGGACGGATATCTCTTATCTTCTGTTTTATGTCGGCTACTTTTCTTGCGCTGCGCCTCCGATGTCTGACGCCTTATTTTTCGGCATTGTTTTGGTTCTTCAATTTGCTTTTACGAGCTTTCGTCTGTGGTTAAGAGGTTTTTTATGATACGAGGGAGGGGTGAGATTGAATTTCCACGCCGATGGGTGCATTTTCCTGCGCGCCAAAATGCCATTTTCGTATTTCATTTCTTTTAATTAGAATATGCACGGTGTCCAAAGAGCATTCCCGCTTGCCTTTCAGAAATTAATTTCTTTCCCTAATTATATGCTTGCGGTGCTGCGATGGTGTGTCTATGGGGTTGTATTTGTTGGGGCTAATGCGTCGTGTTCCGAGCACATTAAATCACACTCACTCTGCTCCCGTTGTTGCTCTCTGCTTTCGGGGTGCTGCGGTTTGAACATTGTTGTACGTATAGGCTTTTTACTGCACATTCGGCTTTTCCTAGGTTTGCGGGCTTTTCAGCCCTTTTTACGAATGCATTAAAATTTTGACCGCATCCTTTTTCTCTTGCGGGTTATAGAACGCGGCTTCCATTGTTTTTTTTTGTGCGCCACATTTCCAAAAAAGCGTCCACCGTGAAACAAAACCTGAGGAATGTATGTACGTGGCAAAGGGCGCTTTATCAGTGCAGATGCGAACATTTTGACGTATGTACCATGGGCAGCATTGTAATGGATTAAAGCGTACAGAACTGTCTCATCAGGAGAACAGGCAGCACACAGATAAACTACAACTCAGAGAAAGTATTTTATGGCACAAATTGTGGGCATTACTAAGGACTGATTTTTCTTGTGATGGATAAGGAACATAATATGAAGCATTTTGCCTAGAGTCCTGCATCATTTCTTCCTCGGAAGATTCACTTCAGAAGCATTTTAATAAGGTGTTGATGTGATGATACGTGTCCTTTTTTGTCGATTTTTGTGTGTTCGGTTTGACAAGTGTTACAAAAACTTTGCAGAAAGTATGGGATCTTTGAGTGGGTCAATCTCACGACAGATCTCCTTGTCAAGCCAACCTTGATTTACCAAATCATGGCATTCCGAACCCATTTTCATTGTGAAGTGTGGATCAAAAAACCTTGAAAAATAAAAGGATTTTTTGAATCCTTGGAAATCATTTTCGATATCACCCCTTCTTTCCTGCTTTTTTACTCTGTCCAACACTATTGTCACTCTCTCGCATTTACTCCTCTTCCATTCTACTATTCACTCTGTTGCTCTTTTCTTTGCTACAAGTTCATTCAATGGTTCTTGATTCCAATAAATTACGGTCTCATCCCACCATTTTCTCCATCCGACCAAAAGCCACTTGCAACAAATCCTCATTCGGGTAAAGGGAAACCCAATCCGAATGGAAGCCGCGAAAAAAATGAGGGAGTGCCGAAAAAAAGATATATCAACAATATTGTTTTGGTCCATAGAAGAAAAGTTTTTTTTGTATATTTCTTTGAAACTGTTCAAAAGTGACACATATACGTAACCAAGTTTCCATTGATTATGCATCAAAAGAATCCTGGAGAGTCGATGCGATGTGCCTAGCAAAGTTCTCGCGAAATGATTTTTTTTTTTTTGTAAATTTTGCAACATGATAGCTGGCTTTTTATATGTTGAGTAACTTGTTGAAATGATCATTTATCCTATCCAGTCTCCTTGATTCAATCGCAGCAATCCTGCATATTTGACGTAGTTTGTGTGACAAATTTTAATAGTAAAAACGAGGGTCTTTTTTATGAAATTGTTGAAATATAAAAAAACAAACAGCACGTCATTTTTCTCCGGTCTCCCTTAATTTACCAAATCATCGCAATCCGTTCGTATTCTATGTGAGGTGTGTAGCAAACAAAGTTCGTGAAAAATTAGTGCTTTTTATAAAATTGCAGAAATCTAAAAATCAACTGCACGTCATCTTCGTCCGGTCTTCCTTGATTTAAATGACGGTAATTCGTGCTCTGATTTCCCAAAGCATTACAATCCCTTGATGTGTGTGTGTGTGTGTGTCACAAAGTTCCGTAAAAGTTATAGGTACTTTTCACAAATTGTTGAAATATTAATCAACTGCACGTCATTTTGGTCGTCTCCTCCCTGCATATTCGGTGTGATGTGTGCAGCGGGGCTTTTCATAAATTAAATTTTTGAAAGATAAATCAAATGTACGTCACTTTGGTCATCTCCTTTAATTCATCAAATCATAGCAATCCGTGCATATTCGGTGTGATGTGTGTATAGCAAAGGTCTTGTAAAAGTTAGGGGCTTCTTCATAAATTAAATTTTTGAAAGTTTATCAAATGCACGTCATTTTGGTCGCCCCCTTTAATTTATCAAATCATAGCAATCCGGGCATATTCTGTGTGATGTGTGTAGAAAGTTCTTGTAAAGTTAGGGGCTTTTCATAAATTGAATTTTTGAAAGATAAATCAAATGCACGTCACTTTGGTCATCTCCTTTAATTCATCAAATCATAGCAATCCGTGCATATTCGGTGTGATGTGTGTAGCAAAGGTCTTGTAAAAGTTAGGGGCTTCTTCATAAATTAAATTTTTGAAAGTTTATCAAATGCACGTCATTTTGGTCGCCCCCTTTAATTTATCAAATCATAGCAATCCGGGCATATTCTGTGTGATGTGTGTAGAAAAGCTCTTGTAAAAGTTAGGGGCTTTTCAGAAATCAAATTTTTGAAAGATAAATCAAATGCACGTCACTTTGGTCATCTCCTTTAATTCATCAAATCATAGCAATCCGTGCACATTCGGTGTGATGTGTGTAGCAAAGGTCTTGTAAAAGTTAGGGGCTTCTTCATAAATTAAATTTTTGAAAGTTTATCAAATGCACGTCATTTTGGTCGCCCCCTTTAATTTATCAAATCATAGCAATCCGGGCATATTCTGTGTGATGTGTGTAGCAAAGTTCTTGTAAAAGTTAGGGGCTTTTCAGAAATCAAATTTTTGAAAGATAAATCAAATGCACGTCACTTTGGTCATCTCCTTTAATTCATCAAATCATAGCAATCCGTGCATATTCGGTGTGATGTGTGTAGCAAAGGTCTTGTAAAAGTTAGGGGCTTCTTCATAAATTAAATTTTTGAAAGTTTATCAAATGCACGTCATTTTGGTCGCCCCCTTTAATTTATCAAATCATAGCAATCCGGGCATATTCTGTGTGATGTGTGTAGCAAAGCTCTTGTAAAAGTTAGGGGCTTTTCAGAAATCAAATTTTTGAAAGATAAATCAAATGCACGTCACTTTGGTCATCTCCTTTAATTCATCAAATCATAGCAATCCGGGCATATTCTGTGTGATGTGTGTAGCAAAGCTCTTGTAAAAGTTAGGGGCTTTTCATAAATTGAATTTTTGAAAGATGAAACAAATGCTCGTCATTTTTGTGGTCTCCTTTAATTCATCAAATCATAGCAATCCGTACATATTCGGGAACAATGCAGAAGGAAAGGAACACCATGGTAATGATCAGATTCTCCAAACAGAGGCACTGACAGAACTTAAAAATCGCCCTACGTGTACTCATTGCGGGATATGCCAGCAGTTGAGCATTCGACGTTCCGACTGTTCCTTGCTCAAATCATGACGCAGGCCGCAGGGCAGGCACCGACCATTTTCGTTGTTCTGTCCAGCTGTTCTCTCATGTGCGTCCATTATTCGAGCATATTGGCCTGAATTTGTTTCCTGAATTCCCCCGTTCTCTGCGGAACTCGGCCTTTCCGTTTATTTCTGTGAGTAGATGGGAAAGGCCCGAAGAGAAGAGAGCATTGGTACTTTCCGTTATCGTTGGTCGCGACAGTGGAATTCGCTACAACCGCAATGTGTCTGTCCTGCAACGCCATGGTATGTTACAGCGTGCTTTGAAAAGTCAGCGATGATTAAAATGACGTCATAGATTTATGACCTCAACCGAGGAGCAAAGCAAGTTTCAAGCAGATACCATTTCGGGTGCAATTTTGTGCGGAAAAAGTTTAACTCGCATCCACTGCTCGCGACATCTGCGTGATGTGAGGAAACCAGGCTGCGGGCAAAGGGTCAACTAACAAAGGTGTGTGCATTATCTCCGAACCAGAACCATAGATTCTGCCAATGATATGAAGCTCCCTTTCGTAGCGTAAAAACTGAAGCTTTTGCACAGCTCCTTTTGTGAGCGTCATTCCGTGCAGTTGTTTCCTCTCCCCTCTGTTGCTGTGATTTTTCCTAACTTATTACTTCAGTCCATGCACCCTGTATCAGCGCAGCAGAGTCCAATTTATTTTTCGTCGTAATTCGCATCAAATATAGTTCTATTTTGGCCATCCTTCTCAGCACTTTGTCTCCAGCTCTACTCGTAGGTATAACGTATTAACTTCAAGGGGGTTGGCGAAAATTAAATTCCTTCCTGTGCCTTTGCAGCATTCTGCCATATTCGTACGAGTTGCAGCCGCTTCATGTTTCCTAGGCAGGTTTGCTGCATTTTGTCCACCAGGGCAGGTTTCCCCGGGATTTTTAGAAGTGTACATGCCGACATACTCCTGCATGCCAAAGAGTCGAATTTCGCCCTATGTTCAGTGTGTTCCCATATGTGCGCGTCTCGTGCACACAGAGGAAAGCTCAGAAGTGGAAAAATCATGTCAACCATGAGTGCATGGAAAAAGGTCAAATTGCCTTTTCGTGATTGATGAATGATGAAATGTGGTTTTGTAATTGCGAATATCACTCGTGTTTCTCTTGGGTTTGAACTTTGACATGCTTTTTCCAGTAGCATGTATGAGGCAAACATATTCGGTCATATTCCCCATCAGCAACTCACCCTCAGATTCGATTCAATTGTCGATTCAGCAGACGAATGCATCTAATGAAAAGGAAAGTGCGTTTTGCGTAGAAATGAAAATTTCACAACACAAATCGATGTTCACTAGTTGGCTAATGAGTTGAACCTGAGGGTGAGTTGCAATGGGGAGCACGGCCGACAGTCTGATAAAAAATGTAAAATGTACGACTGTCGGCAGGACTATCATGTTTGTCTTCATGCGATTTGAACTTGCGATTTTTTTTAATTGAATCTGTCCTGTGTCAAAAGGTCATCGGTTGGATTGCACAAAATATAGATGATATGCGACGTTCGGAAATGGGTGAAATATTCCAAACAAAAGCTGTTTGCCTTTTGACGTTTTGCGAAAAGAACCCTCCAGATAGGCATGCGTTTTCTTGATACGAGGGATAATGTAGGAAATTCGTCGTATCCCTCCTATCAAGAGAGCGGATGCCTTCTGGGGGGGGGCTGTTCGCAAAACTTCAAAAGGCACACGCCTATTGTCTCATTGCTTCAGTCCCTCATTGTTTTCTTGCTTCACTCCCACACACCAGGCAACAAAACAATGCGACCAAAACTGGACTCTTTTCTCAAAAGATTGAACGGCCCATTACATGACTCCTCGGCTCACAATCAATTCCAGACAACGCGTGCTGACTGGCGTTCGATACCTGAGAACTGCGCTGGCGTTCGATGCCTGAGAACTGCGCTGGCGTTCGATACCTGAGAACTGCGCTGGCGTTCGATGCCAAAAGGAACTGCTCAGAACCAACATCGGGACGATTCAAGCAGAGTGGATTAGATCAGCATTTCGACATTTTTTATAGAATTGAGTTTTTTTGTGGACTTATGGCCTTTTGACCGACACAATTTTTTCTCCAAAACTCACCAGAAAGTTGAAAAAATAGCTTTAGAAAAAATTCGAAAGTTGAAAAAAATTCATTGAAAAATGGTTTCAGGTTTTTTGTACAGCTCCTACGGAGCGTTCAAAAATTACTGTTCTGGTTGGGTTTTTTAAACTGAAGTCAGCCTGAAAATGCGAAAGAAACGAAGGTTGTCTTTGACAAAATTTGGACAAATCGTTAACTGTTGAGGGATTGATTTTCTTTGTGGCTAACCGAAATTTTTCACTTTTTTCTTCTTTTTTTTCAGTGATTGCCGTGTTGTCAGGGATATTCAGACTCTCAAATCGAAAGGATATGGATTCGTTTCGTTCGTTAAACAAACTGTAAGTTTTTGTTAATTATCGTTGTCGTTATAGTGTTTTTCGTGTTTTCCGTTTTTATCATTTCGGGGCTTTTTTTGCTTAATTTGGCGTACGAAGATCAGGCCAATGTACTCTGAGCTGCGGCGAATTTGCTCAATTTCATTTTTTTATAATCGAAATTTTATATCAAGCAAACTTGAACTGAATTGAAGTAGATTTACTTTGCAATGTGAGATTTACCAACTTGTATACTCAAATTCTCATTCCCTCTTAATTTCAGGATGCTGAAACTGCGATGCACACAATGAACGGTCAGTGGCTTGGATCGAGGAGCATAAGGACAAACTGGGCTACGAGAAAACCACCCCCTCCTAAATCAGAAAGTTAGTCTTACCTCGTATTTTGTTAACCGTTTCATTTTCTGAAGATATAGGGAATCCAACACCTATCACTGAGCGGTCAGTGTTTGAATGTGGATCCCTTGCCGCCGTCCGCTCAGACCAGCAGGGAGTGTCAGCGTTTTACCTCCCCTGCTTGTTGCATATCACATTTGAGATCTTTCATCGTCATTACGCTTTTCGGTGAAAAATCTTCTAAGAGATTTGCGGCTACTTTGCGCATGCATCTCACGCAGAATTAGCCCAAGAGCAAACAAACACCTCTCTCAACTTCCAAGAATTAGCCCAAGAGCAAACAAACACCTCTCTCAACTTCCAATTCAGGCCTTTCCGCATCGATATGGGAAATTGGCTCATTTTGTTAACAAAGGAAACACGTCTGCTAGACGTTAGAGTGTTTGTTGCTGTTATCTGTTTGAATTGCCGTTTCACTGTCGGCGGAAAGATCATCACCGAGGTAATGTAACGCATGTAAACGCTACATGTTGTGGCATTACCTCGCCGAGGTAACGCTACCTCGCCGAGATAGTTAATTTTTTTTACATTGAATCAGATGGCAAAACTTTACCTCGCAGCTCGGAGTAAACGTCAGCCGCGTCATGATCTGATATCTCCACCCTTTTTCAGTGTTGGTGGAAATGAGGCCAACAAACGTTCTACGACATGCAGCAACTCCAATGTTACCAGCAGCCCAGCCCAGCCACAAATGACTTAAATATTCTGGAACGCAGACAAAAATTCAAATGAAAAATTGGGACTTGAAATGTTTGTTAGTTGATGTAATGTTTGAACAGATGGAGGAATAGTGGATCCGTTTTTTATCCACGCTGTAGTATTTCCAAAGTATTTTCCGTGTAGAAATGGTAAACCAAGTGCCGGTCATCTTCTGTCCCTTCGAATATGTGACTTTCTCCGTGAGCTCCAATAACTCTCCATACATTTCTGATTTCCGAATATTTCCCCTTCTGAATTGACTTTTGTCAACTGCAACGCTTTTCAACTGGAAAATAGCCTTTTGCACTTTCAATGTCTTTGATTTCAATACATTGCTTCAATTCGTACATTGCTCAAAGTTGCGTCGTTCAAACACCCTCAGTCCAGTCTTCACCCCTTTTGGAGATAGTTTATTTGCTCAGTAGATACACAGAAACCGCTGATGTTCAGAAACGTTTCTGCTCATTTCGAATTCTGTCTTGTTTTGTTTTGTTCCGTGAAAAGTAGTGATGAACAACAAGAGTTTGTCGTTCGACGATGTCTACAATCAGTCCAGTCAGTCGAACTGCACAGTCTACTGCGGTGGAATAACAAACGGACTCAGCGAAGAGCTGATGCAGAAGACATTTCAGCAGTATGGACAGATTCAGGAAATTCGAGTCTTCAAGGACAAGGGATACTCTTTTGTCAAGTGAGTTGCAAAAATAACTGACCACTATAGTTTATGATGTCTTCGGCAGGAAACGGCCTCAACGCCCCAAAAGACTGGGTGGTTCCCTTCAAAAAACGAAGAATGGGTGCTCCTTTTGATCCAGATATCGTTGTGTCCGACGAAATCTAACTCAAGAAGTGAGCAAAGTTTCTTTTCATTGTGCCTTTGTAACAGAACTGTTACAAAGGCACAACTTCATTGGTTCATCATGATCCAGTTATGCTGAAGAAGTCCATGAAAGGGATCTTTTTGGACTGATCATTGCAATTTCATCTGCAGTTACATCGGTTATGGTTTACACTGTACCTGCTGATTTACAAGAACATTCTGCAAGAATGACAATGTTGTGTTTGGCATTTCCACACCGTGTTGTTTGTTATCGGATCTGTTGAAAACTACAAATGTGTTAATTGGGAGCACATTGGTTAAAGTGCCAACAATTGTTCCGCCCTTCCTGTTGAAAAATAACGCAACTTTGTTATGCTCCTTAAGAATCCCAATTGGGAAAGTTCCGTATGCTCCATTGAAATGTTTTCGCGGTGGTGGTTCTTTGGGATATCACTTCCAGCAACTGATTACCAGGCTGTTCACATCACTCATTGATGGGAGTAATTTGAGCAACTCAGCCCACGAATTCCTACCCATCAACATCCACCAACTCTCTTGTGATGTTTTCCTGTGCACATGTGGCATTATGACCCTGACGGGGCAGCAGCATGTGAGCGTTAATGCTTGCGTTAGTCTGTTCCTGCAATTGTGCTCGGTTCTGTGGCGATGAAATTCAGTTGATTTTAACACAACTGAGATTTGTTTCGAATTGTTTTCATGTGTCTAGTTCAAAAAGTTGCAATGTTCATACCAGTTAAATTTTCATTTTGTTTTTTTTTTCTCTCAACAGATTCACAACAAAGGAAGCAGCCACACATGCAATCGTCGGTTGTCATAACAGTGAAATAAACGGCCAGATTGCAAAGTGTTCCTGGGGGAAGGAAAACATAGACGGAGGTGTTCCCCCATCCTCGGGACAGGTAGTTTTTGCACTTCTTAGAAATCCAATCTTGACAGAACAGCTTTCCCCTCGTCTGGGTTGCTGCTAAATTTGTCCACGTTTCCACTGACACACGTCCGTCTTCCCCCCTCCTCGGGACAGGTAGTTTTTGCACTTCTCAGAAATCTAATGTCCACGAAACAGATTTCTCCTCGTCTGGGTTGCTGCTAAATTTGGCCTTGTTTCCACTGGCACACGTCCGTCTTCCCCCCTCCTCGGCACAGGTAGTTTTTGCACTTCTCAGAAATCTAATCTCCACGAAACAGATTTCTCCTCGTCTGGGTTGCTGCTAAATTTGGCCTTGTTTCCACTGGCACACGTCCGTCTTCCCCCCTCCTCGGGACAGGTAGTTTTTGCACTTCTCAGAAATCTAATCTCCACGAAACAGATTTCCATCGTCTGGGTTGCTGCTAAATTTGGCCTCGTTTCCACTGGCACACGTCCGTCTTCCCCCCTCCTCGGGACGGTAGTTTTTGCACTTCTCAGAAATCTAATCTCCACGAAACAGATTTCTCTCGTCTGGGTTGCTGCTAAATTTGGCCTGTTTCCACTGGCACACGTCCGTCTTCCCCTCCTCGGGACAGGTAGTTTTTGCACTTCTCAAAATCTAATCTCCACGAAACAGATTTCTCCTCTCTGGGTTGCTGCTAAATTTGGCCTTGTTTCCACTGGCACACGTCCGTCTTCCCCCCTCCTCGGGACAGGTAGTTTTTGCACTTCTCAGAAATCTAATCTCCACGAAACAGATTTCTCCTCATCTGGGTTGCTGCTAAATTTGGCCTTGTTTCCACTGGCACACGTCCGTCTTCCCCTCCTCGGGACAGGTAGTTTTTGCACTTCTCAGAAATCTAATCTCCACGAAACAGATTTCTCCTCGTCTGGGTTGCTGCTAAATTTGGCCTCGTTTCCACTGGCACACGTCCGTCTTCCCCCCTCCTCGGGACAGGTAGTTTTTGCACTTCTCAGAAATCTAATCTCCACGAAACAGATTTCTCCTCCTCTGGGTTGCTGCTAAATTTGGCCTTGTTTCCACTGACACACGTCCGTCTTCCCCCCTCCTCGGGACAGGTAGTTTTTGCACTTCTCAGAAATCTAATCTCCACGAAACAGATTTCTCATCGTCTGGGTTGCTGCTAAATTTGGCCTTGTTTCCACTGGCACACGTCCGTCTTCCCCCCTCCTCGGGACAGGTAGTTTTTGCACTTCTCAGAAATCTAATCTCCACGAAACAGATTTCTCATCGTCTGGATTGCTGCTAAATTTGGCCTTGTTTCCACTGGCACACGTCCGTCTTCCCCCCTCCTCGGGACAGGTAGTTTTTGCACTTCTCAGAAATCTAATCTCCACGAAACAGATTTCTCCTCGTCTGGGTTGCTGCTAAATTTGGCCTCGTTTCCACTGGCACACGTCCGTCTTCCCCCCTCCTCGGGACAGGTAGTTTTTGCACTTCTCAGAAATCTAATCTCCACGAAACAGATTTCTCATCGTCTGGGTTGCTGTTAAATTTGGCCTTGTTTCCACTGGCACACGTCCGTCTTCCCCCTCCTCGGGACAGGTAGTTTTTGCACTTCTCAGAAATCTAATCTCCACGAAACAGATTTCTCCTCGTCTGGGTTGCTGCTAAATTTGGCCTTGTTTCCACTGGCACACGTTTTTACACGTTACAATAAACTTCTTATGACCCAAAACGTCCTCCTTGAGCATCCAACTTCTTTGGGTGTCTCAGTGGATTCTTGTGACCCAAAACGTACGCCTTGACACTCCAACTTCTTTGGGTGTCTCAGTGGATGAAAATAAACCTTTGAGGTTGAAAGGCAGAGTTTGGGATACGGGGATCTCCGGCCCCTGAGTCAAGGCCTGCACCCTTTGGTACCCAGCTGTGGCTGCTGTGTCAGAGCCTGCTTTGGTTGCATAGAATAATAAATGCTGGGTGGTGCCCTAGAATTCTTTGATCAAAGTCTAAGTTTGATCAGAACAAAGAGAGTTGGTGGCGTTGAACATTGTTGTGTGTGCCCTGGAAAATACCCATAGATAATTTCGTGAGAAAAAAAATTGAAATTTGATCTCAAAACAGGTTTGCCCCTGGCATAAATTCTTCTTTTTTCTACATATTCCGAATTTTTTTTACTATCAAATCCATGGAGGTTCTCTGCTTCAAGCTTCCTCGGCATCTATTTCAGATTCCTCGCTCGGAAGAATTCTCAAAAAAAAATCCAGAAGGCCGCCTTCTAAAATTTGAAAGCTCAAGGAAATCATGAAATCCAATCCAACTAATCACGAATCACATGAACCAAACTCATTTTCTGGGCACCATTTCTTAATTTTTCATTCCTGACCTGGTGCCTTAAACCTATTGGACAACACAAAGAAGAAGCATAAAATTACGAACAAATAACTAAATCGTGTGTTCGATAAGCTGGCAGACCCCATGATTGGTTCCACGACTGGAGGGGTTCCAGCACGATGACAGCTCCTTCTACTAATGTTTGTCCCAGAAAACTGGGAAATGCCAGCATGAAATTAGTCGCCAAGGATACAAAATACCATCGTTTAACTTCATGACTTCATTCTCACTTCCTTTGAATGAGTGGTGAAAAACAAACCACCTTTTGGACGGGATAATGCAGATAATCCGATAATTTTACATCAAACGGACTTCTTTATCTATCTTCTTAAGCTCTTGAATATCATCTAGAAACAATGGTACATCTTGCAGCCAGCCATGATGTTTCCAACTCCTTTTGACTTCTCGAACTGGTTCATTAGGTACACCTGGGGACGTCACGTACCCACAGAGGATGACCAAGAACCCCTTCTCTGGTAACTGGCCAATGACGTGGCCAAGCGTAGGACATCAAAACCTTTGGAAGGTAGTTCTTCCTTTTGGCCGGACGTCAAGGTTGAGCCTGTTTCGACCGGGAGCACCAGGATCCATGACGTTATAACAACATCATGGATCCTGATTCTGATCATCTAGAAACACCTGAAAATTGTCTGGATATTCCAATTAGAGTTGCATTTGGAACATTTTTTTTTTTAATTGTCACTGATCTGATTGCTTTCTTGATAATTCCTGGTCTTATCATCAGGCATCATAATCTGTTTTATTTTTCACAGTTTTCTTATCCACAGGCGGCAATTGCAGCAGCACAGTATCCTTACGCAACCACTGCTTATGGCCAGCAGCTTGCCGCTGGTTATTGGTATCCTCAGGCAGCCGCCGCCGCAACGGCAGCCGCTGCAGCTGCAGCTGGTTATCCAACAGCTGCAACGGCCGCTGCAGCTTCGCAGCTTCAAAATCAGTTCATCCAGGGAGTTCAGACCGCTGGCTACAATTGTTATGGACAGTTTGCTGGCTATCAGCAAGGAGTTGGGTGAGAAAAAAGAACAAGAAAAAAGTCTGAATGGTCTTTTTGTGATCTTGGGCTTGCAGTGTGCTGTGTGTTATTTCCTGCGCATAGATTTCTCAGCGTTTTCTTTTGTATCTGCAATACAAATCACCAGAGCGGCGACCACGTATGGCCATTTACGCTTAAATTGGGTCAAAGCAAGGCCATTTACGAGATTATTGGGTCCACATAAGACTATTTATGTCGTAATTGGGTCAACGCAAGGCCATTTACATGATATTTTGTCCACGCAAGGCCATTTACGTCGTAATTGGGTCCACGCAAGGCCATTTACGTGGTTACTGGACCCACTGCGAAAGGTACACATGGAACAGGAGTGTTATAACAATCAAGTGTGATGACATTTGTGTCAACAGATTTTTGAGAGCATCAAGTCTCTCTTTGTGAAGTGCAATTTCAGGAAATGCAGAAATGAGATTAAAATTGCTTCATGTAGACCCGCGGACCTCTTGTCCACAATTTTGACATTCTATGTTCACCCTGGCTTTTTTTTTGCAAGATTGTCTTGCGTGCGATGACATGTTACTGTACGAGTACAGTTCTGTTTGTTCCCTGTCCATTTATTTTTTATGCTACCATCGACTGGTTGAAGCTTTTTCTCATGTTACTTGATTTTTTGCTGTGTGGTGCATTGGTTGTCATCTGCAAGGGAGTGGGGCTTTTTTCTTGCCAATCCGATTCACATTCACCACTGCTGTTGTTTGACTTCAACAGTCTTGCTTATGATTGAAGGGACATCAACGAAATTAAAATCGACAGCCTCAAAAGTCCCAGCTTGTCCCCATTCACCGATTTTGATTTAGTTTCCTTTTGTGGAATGAATGAATGGGCATCACATGTGGTCTGTACTCCCTGACTGCGCTTTGAAGTAGTGCACAAATTTGGCTGATCTGTAAAATGGCATTGGACAGGTCCAATGATTCAGCCATCCTATTTTGGAATCAACATTGGTTATGCCTTTTTTGGCCAGGATGCTCATATTTTTAGAAAGGAAGGAAGCTAAATGCCCCTAAAGCAGCGCCATGCAAACAGCTGGGTTAGTTTGACCGTACCTAAAGGATGAAGTCTAACAAACCTGTTCGCTTTTTTTCAGGGTGGGTCTCCAGTTGCCAGGAGGCTGGCAAGCCGCTGGCATTCCTGCTGGTCAGACAGCACAGATTGCCACAGCTGGACAACAGCTACAAGCCACAGGAGTTGTACCATACACTGTTCAGCAGTTCCAGGTTACCACTCTTTGTTCCAGTAGTTGTCTAACTGCCTACTTCTGATAATTTTTCTGAATTAATGGCCTGAAAATGTGCTCGTTCCCGAAAATCTTATTCAGATTTGTGTTCATTTCTTTTGCAGGCCTTTTTATGACTGCTGGCATTTGGCTGGTTTTTGTCCTCGAAAGGGTTTAAAGGGGGAGAGCGACATGTTGACATGTTGGAACAATTTTAATGTTTTCATTGTCCACAGCGGACCACAAGCGTAGTTCCCAACAATCCAATTTTGCCGACATTGCTGTCAACACAGACATTTTGAGTCTGCACTAAAAAGCCTTCATATCGGCATAAAGATTGTTTCAATAAAGAAAAAGCGAAGAGAATCGGCCGGCAAAACAGTCAATTTGTACAGTCAGTCGACGAAATTAAGTTCAGTCGGCCGATGGTCCGCTATAAAATGGTGCCCGACGGTTTGCCTATCGATTTGTTTTTTTTTTTTTTTTTCTTTCAATTTTATTGAAAAAAGTTATGCCGACATGAAGGATTTTCGGTGCATTGTACAGATTCGTGAGAAATTCATGCAAATGGTTTAATTCTGCGCACAATCTGAAGTTGGCAAATTTCCCCTTTGGCCAACGTCGGCAGTGTGTCGGGTATTAGAATCATTGCAAATCCGACGGCAAATTTTCGGTGTGCTGTATGGGAAGGGCGAAAACTTACTAGTTATTTGACTAAACATCCCTGCTGCCAGACGAGTTGGACGATTTCTCTCCGCTTTGTTTGAATCTTGCAGAAGTTGCGAGTGAACTCCGAGGACTACTCAAAGTCTGGTAGATCTAATCGATGTGGAGACTGAACCATAATGGTTGGCCGGCAAGAGTAGTGTCAAGCCTACACAAAATCTGCAAAAAAGACAGACTCATTCTGGCAAGAAGTGGAGTTTGCCCAATGCACTGCGTGCTGAATTCTTGAGTGAAATAGTAACTTGTGGAATTTTTTTTTTCATTGAGACATGGAAGTCTTTTTGTATGACTCTCGCCAAAAGCTGGAAAGAAATTAAAAAAAAAAAAAAACTATCGGAAAATTAAAAGAAATTGCTGAATTCAATGCAGCGGAAATCTGAACCACTTTCAGGAACCGGAAAGAGAACCTTTTTTCATCAAGAATCCTAGGAGTGTTTCTCTGGTCCTAATTTTGAGAGTCGACCCTCACAAACCAAAGTTAAATTAATGCTGGGATAATTGCATCTTCGTATTCACCTTCTCTTCCGTAAAACAGGCACAGTGATGTGTAGATCTGCTGAACCTCACGATAAGGAGATTTTATTGGACTAGAAAATCAGCCAAATGCAATTCACCTCTCTGTAAATGATGGACGCGAGTGACGGAAGATCTTGTCGGCTGCAAGTTGGGCGGCTGGCGCTGTCACCGACACCTCGTGACAGCAATTGACTCTTATCGGAAATCGCTTGCCGCTCTGCAACAAAGTGACTGCTATGATGATAAATTATTATTCTTATTTTTATACAAAATTATAGAAACTCTAAACAATGTGATTAGGTGAAATAGAATTAGGCGAGACGAGTAACTTAACGGAGACTTCTTCTGTTTGTTCAGACAAGCTGTGTCCATTCAGATCGGAAGTGAAACCTGTGCTGTTCCGTTTTTGCTGTCATATTTTTGTCCTTTTTCTGTTGATGTTGATGTGTAAATAGATGAAAACCACACATGTGGGTGGACAGAAACCACATGTGGACCGAGACATAAACCATGCGTTGACTTGACGGTCGTAAATGTGTCTGTCGGGGGTAGTGTTTTAAGTGGGTTGATGCAACTGTCGTGATGTAAATATCTTCAGACACTGTTAGTTTTTTAGTGTTCGTGCGTTCGAGCTGCGAACTTTGCTGTGAACAGAGCGTCGGGTTGTATATTTTGTAAAAGGGTGGTTGTGGGTGGGGTGGGGTACCACCCCCTTTGCCATGTGATTGCAAATCTGTTGTTACTGAACTGTTGTTATTTCCATGGCTGTTATCGTTCTTGCGAATTTCCATCTGAGTTTTGTTTGTATTTTCATCTGGAATGTATTTTGACATGTCAAACTTTCTGCATCCAAGCACTGAACAAGCGTTTCGGCATTCATCTCGTTGGCTTTTCCGTTTATAATTTCAGCAATGCTGTTTGTCATGGGATTCACATGCTGGAGTACAGTGCAAAAATAATTAAGTTTAGCGTACACAATTAGGTTTCCCGGTAAACGTTTCGTTTTTCATCCCAACCTGGAGGGCCATTTTGTTGTGCAAGAATCTTCAAACAATGTTTGTCTCTTTTCATTGAAAACCACACTGAAAACGGCAGAAATATTACCTGCCAGTTGCATGGTTTTCCCATGAATGGTCTCAGTGTTGCCCCTGTCATTTTTACTCCATGGAAATAAAAGTCTCAGATTGCAATTTCAGAATATTTTCCATTTTCGGCTCAACTTGTACGAAGGCCGTTCAATAGTTGCTGAGAATCGCACATTTTGAGAGGATCAATTTCAATTTTTTCTGAGAAGTGATCTTTTGAAAGATCTGAAAAATTGAGCTTTATATCTTTCATAATTTTGGAAAAATTAACTATTTTGTATTTTTTTTTATGTCCTTGAGGTCTCTTCCACATGCATGAAATTCAAAGAAATTTCGGTGAAGCTGGTGGCTTTTAAAGGTTTTTGTTGCCGAAAAACCCTCTGACCACCATTGCATGCTATGTGCTTGGTATATAGAAAAAGTGAACCGAAATCTCCGCGAAAAACGAGAAATAAAAACCAAAAACAGACCGGTCAACTGTACGAGTAATTTGCCACTCAGCAAAAAACCTGTCGAAGTCCTCCATGAAGTTGACGATTTTGACAAAACCAAATAAGTTATCAAACCCAAATTGTTCCGATGATATTTCGAAAGACCACTCTAGGAATGTGTGAGAAGAGGTTGGAAATCAGCTCGAAATATGCAATTCTCAGTAATAATTGAACAACCCTCGTATATCTCCACAGCTGATGTTTCTTCAGCGCTCGCTGAGATCTACAAGCACAAAGCACCAAGTGAGCGAGCAAAAGTTAACCACTGAGGGGCGCACTTTTTATGAAATTTGAACGCCAATTTATTCACGTGCGGGTCACATTGATGTCTGTCATTTATTTCCTCAAGTACACGCACGACACACCCACATTTTCATTGCTGGCTCAGTCAGCTGTTTTTGTCGTTTTGTTTGCTGGGGATGGAGCAAAGTTACGTGGCTATGTCGTTTCAGCATTCAGTTTTTGAGAAAGGTGGTCAAAGAACTGTTCAACCCTGTCAACTCCAATTATCCAAAATCGCAACTCCATTCAGAAGACCAGCCGCTTAGAGATGGCAATGATGGGGTAGGAGGAAAATTAAAAAAAGAAAACGCCTAGGAGTATCTTGGCCATTTGCCACCTCATTGCTGTCATTTTCTGCGGTTCATTTTCTGCACCGAAGTTTTTACTCCAATTGTCAGTTCTCATCAACATGCATTTTCGAAAATAAAAGTTATGCGGAATGGCTGTGAAAGCTTTTCTCGTTTTTTGGGGGCCAAAATGTACAAAGGCCCATCTGAAGAACAGTCAGGGAACACTCTTGTGTTATTTTTCTTGCTTGAACTTTGTGCGTTTGCTGATCTTCGAGGCAACATAAAACTGGTCTCCAGCGTATTTTTCATTATTTTGAAGCGTAATAACCGGTGTCGCAACAAACGCAAAAACGCAACGATGCTTCTTGGCTTCGTTTTACATCTGCTCCCATGATCTCCACACTGTTTGAATTTAATCAGGAGGAATAGAAATAGAAGTTTTTATCATTGTCATTAAAGAATTGAGACATTCTTTCGTAATTGGATTAATTGTCGGCCATTGTTTCGTTATTTTACATTACCACCTGATCTCAAGCATGGCTATTTGTCTGAATACAGTTTCCGTTTCTTTTTTCCCGTCTTTTTTTTTTCTGCTGAAATGAGGAAACATTTTCTGTAATCCGTGGATGTGCTGGGCGTAAACAACACACATCGATGGGTTACACAATGTTCAAATAGTGACATGTCCACCCTCATAAGAATTATGGTTCGTTTTTTGTAACTGTGTTTTAGTTAGTATTTTACCAACAAGCATGGAGTAAAAATGGCGATTTAATGTCCACCTGACCTCATTTGTTGATTAAGTTTAAGTTAATTAGTTTTTATGTGCTTGCTTAATTGCAAGTATTTGCACAATGTGCATCAGTCGTATGGAATATCTGTATATCAACTGAATAATTGTTGGGCTCCGAGCCCTGATGTGTTGTATGTAAAAATGTCCAGATCCAAATTTTTATTGCAAGTTTTGTGTTCCACATTCAGTTTTCTCATGTAGTAACTCATCCTCAGAATTTGCACGCAAATAAAGCCTGCTGGAAGTCGGAATTAACGTGCTTTTTGTGGGGGGGACATTACTCCGAATGTGTATCTTTGCCAAGCAGGACCCGTAATAACGTGATGTAAAATATGGTGGTTCGGTTGCCATCTGCCTCACAGTGGCGGTACTTTTCTTACCAAATAACCAAATGGGGCCATCCGTTTCGGAGTCGTTATGCCCCGTTCCTGTGCGCCGTCAAACGGAGCCTTTATGCCCCGCGCACTGGCAAATAGCATTTTATGTTCCGTGGTGCATCATGCAAAATGCATGGAAAGAGGAGATACATTTTGCATAATATTGCAGTTTTTATCTTATAATAAAACATGAATGACGCCCTATTAGCGCAAGGAGCTGCAGTGGCTTGGGCTTGGCCTTCGTATATTCAATTATTTCGAATTTGCCTCCGCATACATGTTTGGGGCTAGACCTAGAGGCCTTTATGTTTAGCTTGCCTATTTTCTTTGCATTTCCGAGGGAGTTTCGCTGCTCTCTGAGAAATTGCATAAGAATGGAGGAGTGTTATGCTTTTTGCATGCAAAGAAAAGGACTCTTTTTCTCGTTGCCGTAAAACAGTGTTGTTGGAGCAATTAGTTATCAGTGGGATTTCTGTTGGAAAATGTGCAAACAAAATCCAAGATGCACATCTGGCATTGGTAACTAGAGGCACGGACGAAAAAAATTCTTTTTTTTTTCAGAATCGCGCTGTGCTTTTACACTTTTTGCTGAAATCTCTGGAACACGAGATTCTTTTTTTTCTGAATATATCAGTTTGATGGGATTCCCTCGTTCAAACCAAAATGCATTCACCATTTTCTTTTTAAAGAAAACAAAAGGAACCGATGGTCACTTTTTCATCTGAGAGAGTTTTCGCTGAGGAATTGGTCTGCACTGCACACCACCAGCCTTTCGTTGAGAAATGACAATTCAAAAATGGTTGCTGCATGCGTGGCCGGAACACGCGGAGAAGGTGCTTGCTGACCCTCCCTCATTCTTGACGAGGGTCATAGGGAGGTGGGAAGAATGAAGGAGATTGATGAAAAAGACATCCACAGCACATCCGAGAATCATCTACTTCTGGCACACATCAAATCACATTTTTCCACACATCGTTCAACGCTCTCCAGTTGTTCAAAAACAAATCATTTCTGTTCTATTTTTTTTTTTTCATTGTCCGATTTGAGACCAGCTGAAAGAGTGTACCTATTGTGTGAGAATGAATAATTATTGTTGGGTTGGAGCAAACAGTAAACGAATAAAAACAAAATTAAAAGTTAGTTGCGGAAATAGTTATAGTTCTTGTTGTTGACGTCGACTAAAATAGTTGTACTATTTTTATTATACACACACGTCATATGTACATTCGTGTTGCAAAATGAGGTGGCTGTTTCTTAGGTGTAAACGTTTGTTGGATCAAAAAGAGGCGTGGTCGTGGACCCAGTAGGTGGCTGCATAAATTGTATCTGCCTAGCAATCTGTGTAACATAACAATTCATTTGTGTTGAATATGTTTGTCAGTTTTTTTTTTAATGTTCAACGATCGAAATTTTCATTTATAATCGCAAGCGGTGCCATTTTCACAATGCTGATTTACATTCGTACTTGATGAAAAGAAATATAATTGGATGCCTCCTCTCTGCACGTTTTAGACGTGCCCTATTTAAACTGAAATATCATGCTTTTTGCCTTCGAAAAAAGCACACGTGTGTCTTGGAAAAACACACAAGTTTGTCTTGGAAATACTGGGGTTTTGTGCCTTGGAATCGCTGCTCCGGTTTTTGACATACAATGGCACAACATGCCATTCACACTGTGATTTGTCTGTTTGATGCAAATTGCTTGTCTGTGTTTGAAGCAAAACTCTGCTAATTTGACAGGACCGGTAACTGGGGCAGAACGAACTGAGGCAGAATTTTTGCATTTCTGGAGGCTGATTTTTTTATTTCTCCGGGTTAGGTTAGGTCAGGTTAGGTTAAGTTAAGTTGGGACAGGTGTAAACTACCACCTCCATGCAAAAACTCCCTCCTTTGTCCAATTCTGCCTCAGTCCGTTCAATCCCAGTCCCCGATCCAATTTGACTTGGGAACACTTTGCTCGTTTGCCTTTAAGACTCGAACTATTCCAATTGTCTTGCAACAAAAGGTCATGGAGGCCTTCTTCAGCCCTAATGTGTTGCTGACAAGTTGAAAAATGTTGCGCTGCTGTTAGTTTTGCTAAATTTTGTGCTGCAAATTCTTGTGCAGCTGCAGCACACAGAAGAAAGAAGCCATGGTGAGGGTTTCTCTTGGAGAGCAAAAAACAGTGAATTTACATTTTTTACACTTTCCCATTGGCATGTGTCTTTGTGGCACTCTCAAAATAATGATTCCGAAGATCCATCCATTTTGGACCTGTCCGTTAAGCTGGCAGTTTTTTAAACTTTTTGTGAACCCCATGCCACCTTTTGGGTTATCTACCCTGAAAAAAACCTTGCTTACCGTTTTTGTTAATTGTAAAGTATGGCACCTACAGTAGAGGAACTAGAAAAAATATGAAAAAAAAAATTGTGTAACCTGCATATTTTGCCTTCAGAACTGAAGGCAAATAAAAACCTAAAGTCGTGTTTTTGTTACATGCTCGATGATTGCTTTTCCCTGCCAGACGGGTCTTCGCAACAAAAGTTAGTGTCTTGCGTGTTATCTGTTTTCTTTCATTTGGAGTGTTCCACAACCTGTTGATTTACTGCTGTTGCCGTCGCCACACCAGTTTTGTTCGCAATTATGCATAGTTATCGCGAGATTCGAATCGACCCAAATTGGCAAGATATTATCTCTTACATTAAAGGAAATATCTCCGAAAACCATTCCATTATCTTAGTTGAAAATGTATATATCTCCCGAGGAGCAACTTTTTACAGAAGTTGGCAATTGATCAAAGGTGACGCGGTCAGTTTCTGAGTTGTAAGAAACTGACCAAGTGCCCACCCCCGGATTGTGCGGAATTATTTCTAAATGCCTGTTAGCATTAATTATTGTCTGGTATTTCAGATTATTAGCATTTCAAACCCACATCTACCCTTCAGGACAGGGTTCCTACAGTCAGAGAATCACATCAAGTCAGGGAAAATCATGGATCATTAGGATCCCCATCCCGTACGTGAGCCTTAAAATGATTGAGAAACTAAATTTTCAGGCCACAATGAACACTCGTATTTCAAAATTTCTTCAGCTTCTGGGGGACAGACAACCTGCCAGATGCCCCGCCCATTGGACCTCGTTGCGGCTCTGATGCCATACCACGTAAGGCCTGCGATGGCTTTTGACATCTGACGGTGACACTTTATTTTGGTTAGGCAGAGAAATGGATCATCACAGATCAGAGAAAATCAAGGAGATGATCGGCATAGGTCAGGCGAATGGAATTCCAAAAAGATCGGGGAATGAACTGATGAAGTGCTGTTGAGCGCTTTAGGGACGAGCTCATTTTGGTGTTTTTATCACTTAACGACTGTTACCAGTAAAAAGCTGAATGTGGTGAGAAATGTGCGTTTATGTGATGGATACCATTCCTCTTCTGCACAGTTACAAGATCTGATACATTCATCAGAGAACATCAACCATCCTGATGTATTTTCTTTCTCATTACTTTAGATGTCAGTGACTTTGATTTTGGTATTTGATAAGTTTTTTCTGTAAAAATAAGCAACTGAATTTTTTCGAAGAGCTGGTTTACTGGGACACAAAAAAAACAAACGATTATTTGAAATTGATTAATTGCAAGAATTAATGACCAGCATATTTTTCATTCACTTGTTTTCGTTGGAAATTTGAATTTCGTGTGTAGCGTGTGTTCCTGGGAAGGAAGGAAGGAAAGTGAGCATTGACTGTCCATTTAACCAGTATTTTGCTGTCTACAGTGGAGAAGGATTCTTTTGACGGGGTGCAGATGTTTCCACTCGCCCAACAAATTGCGGGGCTTCAAAATGGAAATGCAGCATGGATCCTGCAGTTGTCTGTAAAAGAGCAGTGAAATGGCTGGAATGAGCTTTCCACAAGGATGACGAACTGACTTCCTTGCATCAGACTACAGGATTCAGCTTATGGGCATTTCTGGGGTAGTGGGACAACTAATTGTGGGACGTTTTGATCCAACGCACTGAGACATTTGTAATTTGGCACAGATATGTGTTTTGGTGACCTGATGCTTTGCACGGTATGATTTTTGTATATCTTATGCTTCTCCTGAAAACGTAAATTGAATTTTTGAGCGCTCATGGCGAAATTATTTTTGAAAACTATTCACTGAATAATGCAAAGCAAATTTAATGTACTTTTGCACATGCAATTTCAAAGGTCCGATAATGAAATTTGCAGAGCAGTTTTTTCGATTTTTTCAATTTGCATGGCCTCGAGAAGATTTTTTGCACAGGCGTCCCAAATGTGGCGTTTATCAAAATTTTGAAATTTAAAGCAGCTGAAAACAGAAAATCAGATGATTTTGCTTTGATCTGGTTCTGTTGTCTTGTTCAGTGCGAAATTTTAATTTGCTCAACGATTTTCAGTTTTGTATGTTGAAAATTGACTGCGGAAAGACCAAAAACAAACTAAAATGTTGTTCCAAGACCAAGATATCTGCTGTTGAAGGTTACAAAGTTCTAATTCAACAAAAATCTGACAAACAGTTTTCTTAAGCGATTGTTGGTTGGCAAAACGCAAAATATATCTGAGCTTTTTTTACCTTCATTTTCTTGAAGATCGATAATTGCCAAGAGCGATATACTTGGAAGGTGACGCATAGCGGCAAAAGCTTGCAAGGGCGAAAAACCAAAAAAAATGAAATTAGAGCAATTCCAATCTATACGGCAAAGAAATAGGGACCACTTTTTTCATGTTTTCATTTGCATTAGTAGTCTCCCGTTACCTGACATGTGTGACCTATGCGTTTTGGACTGAAAGCATCTGTTCCTGCGTGAGATTAACCAACATCCCTAACTGATATCAATGAAGGTTCTTATATGTGCTTACCTTTTGACCCAAGATATTCCGGAGTCCATCTTTTCTTCCAGGACTATGGATATAGAAGAAACAAAGAACTACGGAAATTTTAATGGGTCAACGGTCCTTGTAGTTAACAATGTTTTGCCCTTTCCCAAAGCAGGAAAACTAAATGTCGAGTTGACTGTGTCCGCGCGGGATCAGCCAGGTTCACAGTTTGGACGGATTGATAGAACCTACAGCATCTGTGCTATAATTTCCGTGCATTCGTTTAGCTGTTCGTTCTTTTTCCTGTGTGTTGTTGTTCTGTTCTTGTTGTATCACATTTTTATGATGAAGAGAAGAATGAATCTCTTTTTGTCGTGATGGAAACACGCCTGAACATTTTCAGCTCACCCACGTCGATGTCTCTCTCTCCATGTTGTGCTGTGCTTCATTTGCGTTCATTGCATAGCATTGCATGCGGTGTTTGGCTGTTGTTTTCATGAAAACTTCCAACTATAATTTTTCGTGTTCATTCTCTCAAGAGCCTGGCGATTATCGTTTTCTTTAATGTTAACGAAGTGAGACATTTTGATACAGCCCACCTTCATGTACTTTCTGTGACGATTGGAATCCGCAGTGTTTCTTTGCACCATGTTATTTCCGTGTGTTGTGTTTGTAGTCACAAACAACTTTGTATTGTCAGTGACCGTGAGATTTTTGGGCCTAATTTCCAGCAACTTCCCATTTCACTTCGCATCAAACTATCCAGGAAATTACCCCGAATTGAAATCGCGTTTTGTGTCAAAAAATGGTATAAATTTACGATTTTACATTAAATTTTCAATGCAGTTGCTGAAGACACCATTGCTGAAGACAAGAGTGTCGAAAATCATCTTTTCCCCATTCTTTACGAATACCATTTGGATGACAAGTTTCATCGTGAAAACGGTGTCAACCAACAGGTTTTTGACATTTTGCGCATGTTAACAGGAGTGAACTTCCATTGGATGCTTCATTTATGCCCGGAAGTTGTAATTATGGGTAGAGTCAAAAGTGCTTGCCCTCGAACTCATTTTCTGGAAATTACACCAATGTCAGTTGTAACACTTCGACTGCAATGGGGAAATTATCACCCACAGCCACTTTTTTAGAAACGTAACGTCGTATGGTTGTTCAAAGGTTTTTGTTTCTTTGTTTGTCCTGTGAAATTTATTCGGTGTCCTCAAGTTCTTGTCCAGCCTCTGGGGGTTGAAGTCCAATTTGTGTTGCATTCAGAAGCCCATTTCTGCGTTTTTTGCTTTTTTGATATCCAGGAAAATTTTGACACCCAGGAAAGTTTTAACAGGTGGCAGCCAAACGTGTTCAGACAACGTGCTATGAACTGACGTCTAGGTATTTTGATCACCTTCGGATTGGTCTGAATTACTTCTATGACAAGATGGTGTGGTCCAAAGTTTGTTCAGGAGCATGTGGTGTATAGTGGCGGCGGAAAAAGATTACTCACACATGTGTTTTTCCCATCTAACTGTTGCCTCCGAAATTTTTTTTTATTTCTTTTTATTCTTATGCAGTTGGTAGAAAAATGAAGCGCCAAATTGTAACTGAGCTTTCTAGAGGTGTCAGATTTTGACATTAGTGATGAAAGAGGATCTTTTATTTCTACAGCATGGAGTTTTTGCTAAAATCTCAAGAATGGGAATTTTTCACATGTATGGGTAATCTTTTTCCGCCGCCAGTGTACAGGATGCCGGAAATTCTAAATGCCTTTTTTAATTCTCACGAACAGCAAATTCATTGTGCATAGTGTTCGTCGCAAAGCAACAGGTCCATTTTGCGATCACTCACACAGATTCGAATAGGAATTCCCACAAGTTTTTTTCAAACAAAACATGTCACTTCTGTCTTTCATTGATTTTGGAAACTGTCGAACATTCTGAGAGTAAGCGAAACTATTCGTAACTGTACTGTAGTCTAGTTTTGTGGCGTGTATCCTGGTTGATTTGATTTTCGGCTGACTGTCGTTTGTTCTACGAAGCATCATTTCGATGTGTCGACGTTGTTCTTTGCTTTTCCAAACCAATGTTGACATTTCCTGTTGTTTGTAGCTTAAAATGTCTGTTGAATGGGATTGTTAACCGCACATGCGATTGTCTGCCTGGTGACAACTTCAATGTTCTTCTTGGAGCTTTGAACGGAACCATTACATTTCCTGGTCATTGCTGGTGCGCTAACACCAGCGAGGGAAGGTGTAGGGTAAACGGATTTCGGGGGTTGCTCTTTGAACCATGCTTTGTCGTCATTCAGCAAAAGCGGTGCTTGAAAGGTTTTATGAGCGGGAGAAAATAAATTGTGTGGACAGTGCTGATGAATATGGAATTGAAAATATTTGGAATATGAAAGCACATGGAATTGGAATATGAAAACACATGGAATTCTAATTCCTGGTTCACTGCACGCCACCAATCAGGCGCCATTTATTACCATATCATCGTTTTTCGAATTTGTTTTTCAGATAGGACCATGTTCTGCATCCCCTTAGTTTCAATGTTGAGGTACACAACGGATGACATGTTATTCTGATTCTATGAAGAGCATTTGTTGAGACCGATCAAGTGACCCCATCTTGTTTGACGGCTTTTCATCATAACACAGATTGGGAGAGGGAGAATGTTTAAATCTCCATTTCATTTTCTGACGATTGACACCTTGCACAAATTTTCCAAAAAGCGGGCTCCCCGGTGTAATCCCTGTGAATGTTGTTACATTTTAGATTGCCAAACTCGGGGGTGTTTTTTCATCACAAACAAAATGTCGAGTCTGTATGAGGTTGTCCTTTAAAGCTCGACACCGATTTATATGAAACTATATAAATATATACATAAATAGTATAATATATATTTGCTATTGTGTATTAATATATCTGATACGATACAATGTGTTAGTAGTTAAAAGGTAAAAATTAGACGAGTCCGAAGTCATTGATGGTTGAGCTTAGTTTAAAACAACATTGTATATTGGTAAGGAAACAAAATAAAACATGTACAGAAAATGTTGAAACATGTGTTTCTTAGTTTCTTCTGGTTGCTTTTGCCTGATTGGTGGTTGTGAGAACCCAACCACCCACCTAATGAGATTTGATAGCAATTTGGGATTTTGGTTGAGGATCAAGAAAAAAGTTGAGTTGGATCCCCGTTGAGGTTCCATTGTGGGCCACATTCTCAATATCCTATCTGTGGTTGGACTGTGCAATGAGTAGCTTGCTGCTGCTGGTGACACTATTTGTTGGCTTGGTCGACAAGACGAGTTGCGATGTGTCTCTTTTGTGGAACTCGGACAAAAACAAAGAAATTCTGAGATTTAAACAATGGATGGAATACAGCAGCGGAGAGATGCGGTCCAGCCATTTTACCCGGTATTTCAAAATGTGAGGTATTTTATTTTTTCCACAATTGCGGGTCTGGCCAGGTGTGTTTCTGTCGGAGAAATCTTGTGTGGACGTAGCTACGATGATCAAAAGAACCACCGTGTATTTTCCTCCTTTTTACCCTTAACTGTGGGTGACTTGCAGTTGGGGAGGTCTCCTGCGAGATAAATACCGGTTATACAAACCCCGGAAAAAGATCAGATCTGCACTTGGAATTTACGTGGATCATATCAAAAATACGAAGCGTTTGTCCGTTGCATGAAAATGGTTTTGTGTTTGTTTCTCAGCTCAAATTGTGCTCTCTTCTTTCTCGGTCTGTGCAAAAATTTGGTGCACGTATGGGAAACCAACTTCTTTCGCTTTCGGACAATTACATTGCTGAATGTAAAAGTGCTGTCTTGCATCAACTTGTACCTGGAAATTGTTTTCGATGGTTCACTTGCAGACTTTAGGGAACGTCTGCACAAGATCTGGGAGGGCTGGGTGGGAACCAGGTGTGGATGACCATCTGCTCCAGAAAGGATGCCCATCACTGCCACCCGCGTTATGAGTATTACTCACCTGATGTTAAATTGTGGTTGTTTTTTGCCTAATCCAGTATTCTTGGCACCCGTCATGACCTGACTGCTAATTTGAGATGATCGCTAATATTCAGTGCATAGTGTTGGTTGGTACCCCTGGCAGTTCTGTCGAGACCTTCACCTTTCATGTTACAGAATCCAATTCCGAATTCCAGAATTCCCAGGATGTGAAATGCCTTGTGATGTAGACGAACGTTGACCGTACTACCCCTAGATGCGGTGTCATGCATAAAACACCTGACAACCCGATAAACGCGTGAAATTTGACCAATAAATGACACTAAAAATAATTATTGCAGTGTTGCTGCATTTATTGTGAATCCTCGATAAATTAATCCCTTCAGATCAGAACATCCAACAGCTCTCGAGATGACGACAGCATTTGTGTCGTCCTCCTTTGTCAACCTGTACATTCCTTTCAAAAGGACTGCACATGATGCAATGCCATGAATATCTGAGAAAAACAACCACCCATAGGAATTACATTGAAAGACAGTTGGGTGAAGGTCTCCAATCTCCCAAAATCCAAGAGTGAATGCGACAAATGGTTGATGCACACAAAAGTGAGAAATCCTCCACATCACCCGTCAATTTGTGATAAAGCTCCACCAAATGCAGAGATTTCAACTGACAAAGTGCATTTTTATTGAACTTCACCCACTCGTAGAGAAAACAAATGAGACCCAGCCCAAATACCTGCATAATCAATAACTGATTATGGAACAACCAAATTCACATTTATTTCTTCTGACAAAAGTGCCTCAAAAGCCACCCAGCTAGCATGCAAATCCTGCGATGTCATGATATTCACAGCATTAATTTTGATGCGAAGAATTTGACTGGAAATGTAACTCCGAAGCCACCGCCATTATACTGAAATAATCCACCAGTCTATTTGTTTTATCCGAATTATGCTGAAAAGTAATGGCATAGCCCTATAGAAGCAAACACCACCTTCCAATCTTACCCAAACTTCTTTGATCTTACCCCGTATTTGCTTGAACGAAGACAAAAATGAGTCGGTGCACTGTTATCAGTACTGACAACAAAAGCCACTCATCACAAATATTTGTGAAACTTTTAAGACAGCCATGACAGTGGCATACAACTCAGCAACAAAGTGCCAACCACTGTGCGAAAACAGGCTTTTCATGTTCAAATGCCTTTTGTGCTTCCGACGTACACACCAACTTTCTTTTGTTGCCCTTTTGTGGATTGTTCAAGGGATTTATTGTGTGAGTCATTTTAGGCAAATGTTTTGCAAAGAAATTTGTCATGCCACAAGACTCGAATACATGACCGTATGAGGTGATGAAAAAGAAAGACCACTCTTGCAATTAGTTTCACACACAACATCGAGGTGTTCTGTTCATGATCTTCAGGACTTGCACTAAACATCGCACAAAATTTCTTGTGCTGTTTCAACAACGCATTCATGGTCATCTGCAACACAGCGCTGCTGGACTTGAGACCTTGCAAGAGGTGGAAAGGATTGAATAAACCATACGGAGTAACAAATTGAAAATATTTTGTCTCTGGATCTAAAATTGTTTTTGTTCCAAAACTCATCCCTGACATCAGACGAGAAAAAACGTTTGCTCCATTCAACGGTCAAAAATTATCAGCCCTTGGCAATGGTGCACAATTAGGAACTGTTCGACCGTTTAATTTTGAAAATCCACCTCCATCTGAAACTTTCAAAGATTTTTCTTCACAACGAAGGCAGGCAAGAATATTCTGCCTGAGAAGGAGTAATCCAGCCATTCCCCAAATACTCATACGTTATTTCACGGAATGCCTCCCCTCGTTCAACAGACATTTTGGATGGCGACAAACGAAGGTAACAGTTCGGAATACCTACCGACATTGGACTGAACGAGTTATAACCATTGCTCTGTGATTTACTTAAAGCTAGCTAAACCTAACCTAACCTGATCTAACCCAATCCTGTCCTACCTACCTCGTCCTCATCTTCCTATCCTATTTTGGCAACTTGAGCCTGTGTTAAAACTCGTCCAGTTCAGCTTTTTTCAAATGTCGGCCGGTATTCCGAACTGCAACCCAAACGAATTGGCTTAACACCCTTTTTGAGAATCTAATCTTGAACTGCCAAACACGAATAACCAATTCATTTCGAAACAAAATATTTTTTTTCAACAACTAGATGAAAAGGGCTTTCATCCCAAACGAATTGGCTTAACACCCTTTTTGAGAATCTAATCTTGAACTGCCAAACACAAATAACCAATTCATTTCGAAATAAAATATTTCTTTTTCAACAACTACATGAAGGGTTTTCAAATTCAAACTCAAATTTTTCCCGACGTTCGACATCCGTCAAATCATTCGTCCCGTTTGACAAATAATTACTTGGCCTTGTCATCGCCTCTCACATCATACGCCTCATGAACGATTTTATTCCACTTTTTCGAAAACCTCCCAATTTGCATTAAAGCACATTTGAAACGGCACAAGATCGGTTTTTGCACCACCCAAAACCAGTGAATAAACTTCCAAACCCAAGTTGAAAATGTCATTGTCAAAATCAAGGCATCATGAAAAAGCCTTCATTCAGCATTCATTCAAACCACAAATGAACTGTACCGACAATTCCCATATCATGAAAATGAACCGGCTTAAATACAGAATGACAGGAAACTGAAGTGACAGTTTTCCCAGAGCACTGGCATTTCAAACCATTGAAAGTTGAAACAATTATGGACGACGAATGAGCCTGATGTGTTTTCCTGAGTGTTTGTCAAACGATCCTGCATCAAACAAAGATATCGATCCAGTGTCTTCCAAAGACAACCTTAAAACTTTCCAACTTCATGTGAATATAGCAGTGCCCCCATCCATTTTAAAACCACAAAGACATTGGAAGACAAATAATCATTTTTTGCTTTTAGACACTTCATTGTTTGGACAACTGTTCATCTGGTCTTGAATATGCAACTCCTTACCAAATCTAACATTTTTCTCCCTTGTAGATTGCTCTCTATTACTCGGCTCCAATACGAAGCATCGTCTTTCATACTTCACTTTGATATTCACATTTTCATGAGTTGAGTGTGATTGATCCCCGTGCAAGTTGTACAAAATGTCCAACATTTCCGCTTCATTATTTTCGAAGAGATGACTGTCTCCTCGGCCCACACTGGACAACACGGGAATCCCCATCGCTCCCCATAAACTCGGTATCATGATCAGTGCGAACCCTAACTCTGTGAGGATGAACACACTCTTTCAACAAAAGGAGGCAAACTACCAAATTTCATATACAATTTGACAAATTGTTGAACAACGGATGGTCTTGTTCAACAACCACCAATAGAGTTTAAAAATTAAGTTCCCGCAGAAAAATCATAAATTACATGGGAATTTAGGGAATAATCCCAAAATTCCCATTCCCGGGAATTTTCAGTTCTTCCCAAAATTCCCGAAAAATGAATATTCCTGGGATTATTCCCGCAAAGTAAATTCCCTGGAATTTTCGAACACCAGTGGCATGTCACGCCTTGTGACTGAATGGAGAAGCACGCTTGCAGAAACAACCAGAGATCACATAGTAAATAATGCATTGTTTACAAATTGTGTAAGCATGCTTGGAAGCGTGTGAGCCGGAGAGTCTGGTTTTGACGATTGAGAGGTCAGCAGTCTTGTTTTCTGCTTATCGTTTTTCTCCAATGGAAGGACGAAAGAGGAGAGTAAGCTGATGGCATTCTTTCTTTCTTTTTGGCATGCAAATTTCTGCATAGGGCATTATTCACTGAAGATAAAAAAGGAAGGTAGGTTGGTTCCTGGAATAGTTTATCTGATTAAAACTATTACGAAAAAGTGATCTTGTCACATCCTTCATCTGGAATCATTTACTGAATCCATTTTGAACTCATATCACGCCAGACTCTGGCTGGCTAACATTTAAACCATTTATTCAAGATGTGACGTGCATTTTTAACCTTGATATAATTTTTTTCTTTGACTTTCTTTTTAAAAGAAAGTCAACACAAACCGAATTGTCATTTGGCAATCACATGCGCATCGACGAATGTGACCAACCTACTCCCCCACGACATTTGGAACCTGACGCGCTCCCATTTTGAGCAACGCTTCTCATAAAATTTAAAGAGCCTTACATTCGGCACCTCATTTCGGCAATCGGCACTTTCCCATTCAGATGGCGACACTGGCTGTTTTGCTGGCGCCACATCCATATCTTTATGCTTCTTGTCATTTTCGCTTGGAATTTGTCCAATAGATGGCGCCACATGTTGGTGATAAAGTGACTTCCAGCAATTATTTTCTAATGTCAGTATAGCTCTCTGTATTTGCACTGATTTTCTCCTCTCTTGTTGAAGTTTGGGCAAGTTCTTCACCTGGTTCACCAAGTTCTTCAGAACGCCTCCAAGCGTTTGCCCTTCAAAGAAGGGATGAAGGGCAGATATTTTGATCACAAATTCAGTGATAAATGGATGAGGACATCAACAACTCGCATCTACGGCCTTTACAGGGTGGTACACAGCAGTAGCAGTGCCGCTGGCTTGTGGCAGAAGCCAGACGAGAGGATGTGGTAAAAGGTTGTCGCAGAAGACTTCCTTCCACATCCTCTCGTAAGTGAGGATGTGGTAAAAAGTTCTCCCAGAAGACTTCCTTCCACATCCTCTCTTTATTTGGTATGCAGTTCTTATGGGCTGTAAGGAGGGGGTTTGTTATCTGGTCCTCGCGGACCGGGTTTCCCCCCTACCTCCCCCAGCGACGACCTATGCCGTTCGCACAAACGAGGGTTTTAAAATCAAAAAATATACAGGGTGGATATTTAAAATTGTCACTCACGTCTCACGTTCCAGACAGATCGCACAAAAATCGAGTTTGCAGTGACGGGATATTTTCACACAAATTTCACAGGTTCGAACGTGTAAGCACTCCTTTGCAGACCTGTAACCCCGAAAGACTTCCACGTTGAACTTCAATCTGATCGACCAATGAATGACGTACTCGTATTTCTTGTTATTTTGTTTTCTCACCAATCATGTGCCAAGCCAACAACAAATCGAAGTGAATTGCCGCATTGAACACGTGCATACGCAGGTGATGAGGACAGTATGCAGATCGAAAAGCGATGCCATCTGAGTGAACAGAGTAAATCAAGGCTTAAAATCACAGGGTGTTGCCATAAATCCTGCTCAGTTTATGATCAAACATGAAGGCTCCCTTTGCCCGAAGTGGCGCCTTGCACATTCCAACCACGACCGGCTGCTTAAATACATGCGGGCTTCCATGCTCGGCAACTGTTGTCTCCAGCTGCTGTAAAAGAGTCGATTATGAACGGACGTCCATGTCTGCCGTCCAGGTTGCTCATTTTAGAAATGTGTAAGCGTTTGGGCACTTTTCCATCTCACTGCGTGTTAACTCAGTCCCGACCCTCCAAAAACGGGGAAAACCGCTAGAAACAATTGAAAAAGGTTGGTTTGGTCAGGTAATTTAGACAGGTTTGGTTAGATTAGCTTCATTTTTCACTTTCGATAAGCGCAAATTCAGGATATGCCAAAACCCGTGCTCATTTCTGAAATTCGCGTCCCGGTTTCAGGGATGACCAAAGTATTGTGATCGTCCTTGGCGACGACAATGAAAATGTGCACCCGACGAGCGTTGGTGTTGTTGTTATGGACCGGCAAAACGCAGTAAAACATCAACCATGGGGTTAAATACATACCACAGCAAAAAACCTCGGACAGGGTGATAAATGGATGAACATGTCCGGACTATGCTCTTGATAATGTGCCCGAAACGGGACTGCCGCAGATTTTAAAACCTCGGAACAGTTTATCAATTTTTGACAAGACATGTGCCCAACGGCGGGGCGGGGGTTCAAGCTTGCCAATTGAGCCGTGTCAGGACTTTACCGCACTTGAGAACCTGGGACAGGGTGCTGAATTCGAGCTAAATAGGACGGATAGCCACCCTTGTAAACTTATCCGGGACGGGTTTTTAATATGGGCGTTTAGCATTGTCTTTTGATCCGGGACTGGACTTTGCCGCACTGAAAAACCTGGGACAGGGTGTTAAAATATGACAAAATATCCCGCACGCATATCCACCCTTGTAAATTTACCCGGCACGGGTGTTTAACATTCGTATGACTTCAGCATTGTTAATAGAGACGGGACGGGACTTTGCCGCACTAAAAAACCTGGTGCAGGGTGTTAAAATATGACAAAATATCCCGCACGCATATCCACCCTTGTAAATTTACCCGGCACGGGTGTTTAACATTCGTATGACTTCAGCATTGTTAATAGAGACGGGACGGGACTTTGCCGCACTAAAAAACCTGGGACAGGGTGTTAAAATATGACAAAATATCCCGCACGCATATCCACCCTTGTAAATTTACCCGGGACGGGTTTAACATTCGTATGACTTTAGCATTGTTTATGGAGATGGGACGGGACTCTGCCACACTTAAAAAACCTGGCACAGGTTGCAGAATTTTGACAAAATATCCGGGACGGATATCAAACCTTGTAAATTTATCCGAGCGGGTGTTCAGCATTGTCAATGGACCCGGAACAGGACTCTGCCGCACGTATAAAATCCTGTGACATGCTGCAAAATTTTGACAAAACATCCGGGACGGATATCCAACCTTGTCCTGAGACGGTTAATCAATCTTGTTAATTGACCCGGGACGAGTGTTATCAACATTGTTAATTGACCCGGGACGAGTGTTTAGCAACGTTTATACACCTTGACCTGAGACGATTAATCAACATTGTTAATTGACCCGGGACGAGTGTTTAGCAACGTTTATACACCCGACACGGGACTTTACCGCACTTGAAAACCCTGAGAACAGGGTGTTAAATTGTGACAAAATATCTGGGTCGGATAGCCGCAGTTGACCCGGGACTGGTTTTAGCATTGTTTATAGAACCGTGACGGGACTTTGCTGTACTTAAAAAACCTGGGACAGGGATTAAATCATGACACAATATCCCTGACGGGTTGCCATCCTTGTAAATTTAACCGGGACGGGTGTTCAACGTTGTCACCCGGGACGAGTCTTTATCAATGGGAATAGACCTGGGACAGGAATTTGCCGCACTGAAGAAACCTGGTATTTGATTTGGTGTTATATTAAGATAAAATATCTGGGACGGACAGCCAACCTTGTATATTCACCCGGGACAGGTGATTGACAATGTTATAGTTAACCCGGGACGGGTGTTTGGCATTGTTTACAGAGCCGGGACGGAACTTTTCCGCAATTGAAAACCCTAAGACAGGCCGCCTCTGTAAATTTACCCGCAATGTTAGTTGACCGGAGACTGGTGTTTTGCATTGTTTAAGGAACCGAGACGGCTTAGCTGTACTTAAAAACCCTGGGACAGGGTGCAAAATCATGACTAAATATCCCTCCAGGGTTACCAACCTTGTAAATTTACCCGGGACGGGTGATTAACAATGTTGGTTGACCCGGGACGCGTTTTTACAAACCCAGCTGCTACTTTAGATGAAGAGAGTGTTCTGTGCAAGAATGCCCGATTGGGGCCCCTTCCTCGCAAGAAAAAAATAATTTTTTTCTTACCTGAAGCTATCTGAACCTGACCTAACCCTGCGTCCCCTCTCGGAAAAACAAAGCTCGCTGGGGGCCCCGGCCTGCCATCTAAATTTGCGGCAGGTTTTGTAAACTGGCACCGGGACGGGAGTTTAACATTGCTCATAGAACCGGTACGGGACTTTGCCGCACTCAAAAAACCTGGAACAGGTTGTAAAATTACTTTATCTTTTCTTTTGTTTGCTTGTTTCCTGTAGAGGCAGTCACATTTTCCATTTCGATCACACAGGAAAAAAATAAAACGTCAACATTTGCTTCATATTTCTACTCGTACAATGGGCAGATACAAGATGTGGTTGATGTGATCCCAACCATGGAAAATTCAACCAAAGATTTATTAAAATTTATTGTAATTGAAAAAAATGCACTGCGATCAGTGAGGCGACCAAGTAGTTTTGATAGCAAAGCATATAAATGTAATATCGCAGCGACTGGGGAATACCGCCTCTGATGCTTGATGACTGTGCAGTTATACTAGCCATTTTTCAATTCCTGGCCATGTCAATTAACCTTGTAATTAAGACATACAAGGGTAGACATCAGACCCGGACTGCTTTACTTGGACAAAGTTCCGTCCCGGCGCTATAAACAATTCAAGCCCGTTCCGGGTAAATTTACAAGCTTAGACAATCGTCCCGGAGGGTTTTGTCAAATATTTGCACCCTGTCTCAGGTTGGATAGTGCTGCAAAGTGACGTCCTGGCTCACTAAACAACGCTAAAGACCCACGGGTGTCTATTTAAGAAATGCACACCGTTTTGGGCACTTTTCCATCAAACCACGTCAAAACGTTCTGGCCCCCAAAAACGGGAAAAAACGTTTGAAACAAAAAAGAAAGACCAGGTTGGGTTGGGTTTTGTCACGGTGTCCTGAAATTCCCAATATTTCAGTTCACCCTGTACGCCTTTATTTTCAATATTCGGCAGCGAGCTAACCAATCAGTAAATTCATCAACAATCAATAAATCTGTTAAACAGACAACGTGCGCAACGTATGGAGAGGGCACTGTCGTTTTTTTGGTTTTTCGTAATTGCTGGGTCTGCGATAAAATTTTGCTGTCGTTTGCCAAAGGCTCACTTTCGTTTCGACCGCCTCACCTGTTAACGTGTTAACACGAGCTCCGTGTTCCAACTTCCGATCTTGGTGGCAGCTTTATTCAAATTTGTGCTGTGTTTGGTGTTGTAATTTTTCATCTCCCGTTTTTACGGGGTAAGTTTGCATTGTTGCAGCTATGGCATTGTTGTAGAAGTTTTAGTTCAGCACTTCACCTTTGGGTTTCACATATTCAATTTGCCAGTTTTTTGCGTTGACAAACGTAGGTAACGATTTTTTGGACAAGTGACGCAGAAACTTCTTGTGAGACAGTGTCACCGGAATGAGCGAATTTCATGCAAACTTTCCGTAAACTCGAAAGCACTTGTTTCCTTGATTGTGAAGTTTCAAATCATTCAGAACAAATTCCAACACGCTTTGATATTTTGTATGATGAAATTGCTCCGATGATCGCGGCCGCATTTTGAACTTTGCTTGTGGACACAATCAAACTCACGCAAGAAAATTGTTGGATTTTAAATTTACCTTGGAAGGTTTGGAGGGCGGAAGATTTGTTGTAAATTTGAGCTCGAATTCTCTTCTCTGCAGTAACTCTGAAGCTCGATTTCTCCATCCTCAATAATTCTCACATTTGTTCCCATATTCATTCCGACAATTATTGCTGTCCAGTCCCAGCAGCATGTCTTTTGTTTTTCCGCTGCGCACAAATTTGATGAGTTTTATGATTTGGAATCTGCCACTGATTTGCCCAATTTATTTGGCTAAAATGGGAAATCACAGGGATTTCCTCACATCTTCTTCCCCACAGTTCCTGTCGCGGCCTGGGAATGACAACACCAGCTGCAAGAGATTGCCCATCTTTATCGCAGAGTCTGTCTTCATGTGCAAAACTCTCCAAAGTTAGCTTCACACAAGTCAGCTCAACAACAAACCGATCTGCCAGCATCTCTGATGTTTCTGTCTCACAGCTTGGCTTTCCCCATCGTTGTTTCAGCTGTTACGAGTTATCTGCAGTGGAGATACGTCGACAATTATTCGGAGAAATGTCTTAAAGATAAGTATACATTTACGCTTATGGTTAATGGCTTGTGCCGGTTCCAGAACGTGAGTGCTCACGGTACCGAAATGAACTGCTTGTTACCTCAAGGCCAAATTCGACGGACCCAGTGAAATTGAAGTGATCTGTTTGTGGGCCCTAATCTTACCATGTTCCCGTAGCCAACTGCTAACCGCTCTTTTAACTCATCTAACCTTTTGGCGCTTTGCCTGTTTTATTCTCAACTGTGTTGCGAGAACGGATTTGTAAATTGGTCTAGGCATGTCGTTGGCGTAGTTTTAAATATAGTGAGGATTTCATTTTAGTGATGATTAGTTTTCCTTACCAAGGTCAAGTGAAAGCTGATTGATCGCAAGCCTCTCCATAAAACAAGAAGTATCCCGGACACTTAGGATTACCCTTCCTGTAAAGGCAGTCGCCCAAGAATTCAGAGCCCATCTTTCCCCTTTTTTATTTGATAGTTTCCTCAGGATAGGGTAGATTAGGTAGGCTAGACAGGTTAGGTTTGGTTAGATTAGCTTTATTTTTCACTTTTTCGTCGCTCGCAAAATTGGGACATGTGCAAATCAGTAGACATTTCTTAAATACGCGTCCCGGGTCAACTAACCATGTTAAACACCCGTCCCAGGTGCGAATTTAAGAAATGCGTACGCGTTTGGGCCTATACCGATTTTGCGCGTATCGAAAAAGCAAAAAATAAAGCCAATCTAACCGAACCTCACCTGTCTAACTAAGCTAACCTCAAACGAAACCTGACCTAACCTAACATTTTTCCATTGTTTGTTGTGTTTTACCCCGTTTTTGGAGGGTCGG
>JASGXE010007276.1:0-59630 GCA_030068105.1 Sinentomon sp. SZTP_YWyxl
TGTACCTCCGTCTTGACACGAAATCATAGCATTCAGCACGAAATCATATGGGGCGCGTGCGTATAGTGGCGGCGGAATTGAGACCATGCATGTAAAAATAGCGACTGGTCAGATTTTAGTAAAGAATCCATTGCTGCAGAAATTAAATATGCTCTTAAAGAACCCAGGTCAAAATCTGACACCTGTGGAAAGCCTGGTTGCAACCTGACCCTTTAATTTCTACCGCCTGCACAAGTGTAAAAGGGAAGAAAAAAAATTCGGCAGCAGCAGTTAGCAGGGAAAAACACATGTGTGATTAACATTAATTCCGCCGCTACATACATGTTCTGTCAAAGTAAGCATTTGTCATTTTTACCGATAACTACTGATAATGTTATAGCGGAAGGCTTCAAAGCTGGATCAAAAGGTCAGGCTCTCCAGCAAAGGCAGTGTTTGCTTCAAACAGAGATTAAAAAAGAAATAAAGCGTTAAAACAGCATCAAAAAGCACTGGATTTTGTTGGTATCCTGCTGTAAATCAGATTGGGGTTAAAAACGTCAAATGCAATGTGCTCTTGGCGAAATGGGAGGATGACTATAATGTCTGTGTAGTGTATAAGAACCTATTCGCATACATTAAACAGTAACTACTAGACACAAGCACTATTCTTGCACATTTTGGCAACAGATATCCCACAGGATACTTCTTTGAGGGGTCAATGGACAGGGCTAACTGAGGAAGTGATAAAAGCAAAAGGGTCTGGGGGCGACTTTAGGAGCGACGCCTTCCCCTTTGCTTTCGTTCGTTCACTGCACTACACAGCATAAAATGGAGAAGAACCGCATTAAAAGTATTTATTTCTCGGTGAGTCATATAACTTTTACAAGGCGAAGCAATTTCGAAAATAATTCTTTAGAAATTGGAAGGGAATATGAGTCTAAAATTGGGTTAATGTCTTTATATTCGTACACAGTGGCAGTTTTGTTCGCTTTGCAGAAGCCGCGCGCCAGACAGAGAGGCAAGTTCCAGTACGTTCCACAGACCATAGGGCAATGCACAAACACAAAGGACCACAGAAGCCAACAAGTGGCGTAATGTCATAAAGAAGCTCTTCATTCAGAGATTTAAAATTCTTTAAGACTGTTTGAATGGCCAGCAGTGGCATTTGTTTAGAAGTTTGTATACGGAGCTTATCAAAAGTCCTCGAACATTGGCGATATTTTAAAGGACTTGTTATATTACAGGGGTCATCTTATTTCAATAGGGATTGTTGCAATCCAAGCCCAGGGGCTGGGGCTTCTTTTCCATGGGGCTTGGTGCAACTTCACGCCTCACACGATTGTCGTGATGTTTTGCGGCGCATGCTGCCATTGATTCTAAATGGCGCCTGAGTTAATAATGAAACTCCTATGTTCGAAGACTTTTGATAAGCAGTGTATATCATTGCAATATACAGCACGTATGATTCCATAAAAACAGTATGCAGAACTTTAAGGTCGTTGTGAGATTACGAATATGATGGCTTAAAAACCGCAGAGATGAGTGCAGGATAACTTTCCGCACTGCTGACCACACACAGTTTGTATGAAACCCGCCTTCTCTAAGACAGAACAAAGTTGTTTGATATTGAAGCATATTTGGCAGTCTACACCACTTATCAACACCGTTGGCAGTCCACATCATCTTAAAGCACAATTGGTAATCCACATCATTTTAAAGGACATTTGGCAGTCCACAACACTTATCAACACAGTTGGCAGTCTACATCATCTTAAAGCACAATTGGTAATCCACATCATTTTAAAGCACATTATTTGGCAGTCCACACCACTTATAAACACACTTGGCAGTCTATATCATCTTAAAGCACAATTGGCAATCCACATCATATTTTAAAGCACATTTGGCAGTCCATATAGGTATCATCTTTAGGCATATTTGGCAGTCAACACTATCTTAAATCACATTTGGCAGTCCATAAGTATCATCTTAAAGCACATTTGGCAGTCCATGTCATCTTCATGCACATTTGGCAGTCCACACCATCTTCAAGCACAGTTGGCAGCCCACGTCATCGGAAGCACAATTGGCATTCCATTCCATCTTAAAGCGCATTTGATTGTCCACACGATTAAGGCACATTTGGAAGTCCGCGTGATCTTATAGCACATTTGGCAGACCATACCATCTTGAAGTTCATTCGGCACTCCACATCAGCTTAAAGCAGATTTGGAAGTCCATACCATCTTAAAAAATATTTGGCACTCCACACCATCTTCAAGCATATTCGTATTTGGCAGTCAACATTATCTTAAAGCACATTTGACAGTACAAGTCATCTCAAAGCACTTTTGACGAGATCACATTTGAAATGAGACCGCAATCCAGCCGATCGGAATCAGATTCACAGGATGATGATGTGATGTTCGTTGAACGTTCACATTCACAGCGAAAGTAAGCTGAAGTGTATTTGAAGAAACAAACATGTCTATAAACCTGAAACAATTTGTTATGCATTTTAAGCTGCAACTTAAATGTTAATTTTGGGCCACTTTAATGTCTGAAAGAGTCGCTATCGCTGAATCTATAGAGAAGCTCTATTCATAAAATCAAAGCCCTTTCGCGCTAAAATTTATATCTACGAATTGCTGAATTTTACGGTGGTATGCATTTAAAAAAGAGGAAGGGATAGCGGAAGCACTGAGCCGCATTTTGTCCGACCAGGCATGGTGTTAGATTTCAGTGTTGCAATTTCAGACGGTTGGCTGCTCCAGGGACAGTCAGAGTCGCACAGGGACGAGCGAAGCAGGAGGGGGAAAGTCGAAGAGTCTATAGCAAGCAAGAGAAAGGAATCACAGAAACTGAAATTTCTCTACTTTTTCATCCGGAATAGGCTTATAAATTTACCTTTAAGACCAATTCAGCGTAAGTGCAAGTTAAACCTTCAGAACCCGTCCACTGAATCTTGCAGTGTTAACTTTCTGGAGAGGCTCGAGGTGAGTCGGGTGCAGACGCTGAGTTGGGAAGCATCCCTTCACCGTTGTCCTTGCAATCAGCTGCTGTTGGTTGAGCTCAGATGGGGGGGGGAATGTGGGGAAATGTGGGGGAATGTCGGGGGAAATATGTCTTGAAATCAGGCATTCGGATGCCAAGGGAGGCGCACAGCACACATTTCGGAACAAAGAAAGAACCCCGATGCCCTTTTAGCGCGGCAGCCTGAAAGCGTGGAGCCAAACCCATCCACCAGGACGGGACCATCTCCTGATGCGAGTTAAGGAGAAGACTTACGGCATCCCTTTCTGCTGCCACTGATTCCGAACGTCAACAAACGAAAGGGCGGTGCATTCTCGTAACATGCTGCAGCATTTTTGGACTTATTCTCACAAGGACCTTTCTGACCTGGCGTGGAAGGCTCGGTGGAATTGCGATTCCGCTTCTTTGCAGAATGGATATACGTTTACATACACTTTCATAGAGAAAAGCACATTTAATCTTTGCCAAAAAACCCTTTATCTTTACACAGGGTACGCCAAAATTCTTCAAACACAGGATAAGTTCCAACGGTCAGACTTATTCAGGAGCCATCCAACACGAATAAGTCTTAATGCAACTTCACGGATGTTAGGGTTTTGTGGGGTGTGTTCCAATTTTTGCGAAATGGTATATTCGTATGAGTGTAGGAGAACACACGTTTTGGTAATGCACTCCTTTGCCCTGCTAATTTTGGCGGGAAATGTACACAATGTATACAGTTTGCGTTCCCATAAGTTGAAAGGCGGGATGCAACTACCAGCAGACCCCTGCAAGTCGAGTTGCAGCAACCTTTTCCCCTTCATGTTTTTGATTCTGCATTTCCAGTCCCAGATTTATAAAGGTTGAAAAATGGAAAATGCGACACGGCTGTTGACGCTGGGCTCTGCCCCCGGTCTCTTGGTCTCTTGGTTAAGGTTAGGCCGAAGGTCTGATTTCACGCTCCCGGAAATTTTCCGCGTTGACCAACGACAGCTGAGCCGGAGCGTCAGCTGTCCCAGCAAATTTCCTGAAGGGAAGGAAGGGAAGAGATACCTACGTATTGTTATGAAACACATCACTCTTCTCTGTGTGTCGTTTTCCAGATACTGTTATAATGGGTATTTTTGTTGGACAAAGCGCGGAGAAGGGGTGTAGTGGCCGCTGTTTGTACGCGCATTCGTAAACTAATCTGGGTGACACCAGATTTCCAGATGAAGAGCGACATGACAGGAATTTGGATTGATGAGCTGTATAGGTACAGCTGCCTCCATTTATACTATAACACAACTAGAAAGCGAGAAAAACGTCAGCAAATCAAAGATCGTTTGTCCATTTGCAGTTATTTAAGGTACCAATTGTGATGTCAGCAAGCCTGAAGGTGCTGATATTTTGTTGCATCTGATCATGGTGCAGAAAACTGATCACGGCTTATTTCAAAAAAGGTTGTTCAGCACTCACTCTCAAAACCGAGATTTTTCTTTTCCAATTTCAAATTGCAATAACAATTGTTAAGCAGTTTCCTCTGAAAAGTAGTCGGTGGCGCTAATTTTTACTGCTGCATATGATAATTTCTCTACATAGGTATACCTATTCGTGCCTATGTGTGTCTTCGATCGTTTCCGAACGAGGGCAGAAGCTCGGAACCTGGGCATTTTACCACATCAACACTTCATACTCCTCATGTATCGTAAGCGCAACTTGGAAAGTTAAACTGGCCTTCGTTTACAACCAATGTTTACATGTTTAACAGACCATGTATCGCCAACGACATTGTTGCTGAAGCTTGCGTGGTCCACTCAATCTCAAGCTTTCAGAGCATTCCAGCCTTAAAATGATCCAATGAACAACAGAAGAAAATTCTTCACCACAAGAATGAGTTTGGCGACTTGCATTCCGGCCGCGTGCTAAGGTAAAGGATATGTTTATGCGACGAAAAATCGCACAACGAAAAATTTATGCGGCGGATATGTGTTGAAGGATTCGTTGAATCGCATTGCCATTTTTTGTTGTGTGTAACTTTTCAACATGTCTTTTTCCATCTGCCAAGAATTACTGAGATTGTAAAAGAGTCAGCGTGGCAGAGAGGCAAGAGCAACATTAGTTATATTGTTATGCATTTTTTGATTCCTCCTTTTAAGGAGATTAAATTTCATGGGGGAGTTCCCATTGGCAGAAAATCAAGAAGAACAAGCTTACAAAAGGTTGGTGACACCAGCTGAGAGAAAAGTGGCGACGGAATTAATGTATCCATACATGTGGTTTTCCCATTTCATTGTTGCCTCAAAACTTCTTTTTCTTTTTATTTTTATGCAGGCGGTAGAAATTAAAGCGTCAGATTTCAACAAATCGTTCTAGAGGTGTCAGATTTTGACCTTGGTTATAAAAGGGGATCTTCAATTTCTGCAGCGTAGAGTTTTTGCCAAAATCTGAACGGTCGCAATTTTTTTCATGGATGGGTACATAAATTCCGCCGCCGCTATACATACAGTTGCCGCTGAAGTGAGTATAGATCGGGCATCTCTCGTCTGGTTCGTGTGCTTTCAACATGCATTTTACACAATTTTCGTGAATATGGGATACAGCACGCAATCAAGCCGCCCCTTCGGCTCGGTGAAATAGGGTTCTTTTAGCCTATAGCTGATGCCATTGTGTCATTTATTCGTAATTCAAAGATAAGCAGAGAATTCGCCTCACATGCTATCGTCGGCAAAGGATTTTGTTACACTTTTCTCAGATTATTTTTTCTTTCCTCGCACTTTCTCCAGCCTTCTCCTTCAAATTACTATATCATTATACTTGAATTTATTTCCTGACAGGATATTCCTCGGTTGGAAAACTTCCAAAACAAAAAAAAAAATCTTTCCGCTTTCAAGAAATATAATTTCGAATTTCGTTCTCTTCATTGATGGAAATATTCTGAATTCCATGGAAGATAGAATCGCTACAGTGTTGGGATACACCCATAATTTTTCTTTCAGTTTCCCTGAGCACACCGGGGTATCACACAGAATAATACGATTTATTCGGCCAAAACCCCGGCCTTCCAAGAAACATGCTTTGCTGCCCCAGTGCAGGATTTCCCAACGGACCGACTGAACCTGGGTTCAAGGGCCCCCAATTTCAGAGGGCCCAACTCGGGCGGCTTTTTGCACCCAGTTTGCCCACAAAATATCCTTTTTGCTTTCGATTTTCCTGAAAGCACATAGAGTACAATCAGGCCCTCGGCGTTTACTGAGGGTGGGTCGGCCTTTCTTCCTTTTTATGCACACAGTTTGCCGACAAAATCCTTGTTTTCACTCGATTTTCCTCCAAAGTATCGCGTTCGGTGGAGGGGCCCCAGCCTCTGAGGGCCCCAACAGGGCGGTTTTTTTTTCTTTTTCGCTGAGATTGTCTATAATCCTTTTTTGTTTTCAATTTTCTGTCAAAGTGTCAGGGGGCCACGAAAAAAACTTGATCCAAGGCCCCACATTTCCTAAATCCGGCACTGACTTGATGTTCGTCAGCTCGAAGAATAAAATTGGGCTCAACTTCTGGTGCATAATTTTATCAAAACACAGCTCAATAAAATGACGCGATAAAACTCGCAACAATATGAATTGACCAATATGCCTTTCCTGCCTGAATCAATCTATGGTGCACACATCCCGCCTAATTGAGAGTACAGTGCCGGGAAAATGAATGGAACCACACATGCAATTTAAATGCAGTTTCGGTAGTCAATGATATTTTTGATTCCGCGACGAAAATTTAGCACCAAAGTTTTTACTTTATAGTCCTACCAAATGAAGATGAAACAAATCGAAAGTGTTTTTTCTAAAATATATGCAATAAAATTGTTGAAAAAAAAACTTGTGAAACAGATGTTACAACATGTTGATGAAACACGATACTTTTTTCTTTGTGGAAAAAAGGATGCAAGTGCAAGTAAAGGAAAGTTTCTGAGGCAACACCATTTCTGCCATTTAAGTTCCGTTAGTGGCTCCATTAATTTTCCCGATGCTGTACATATGAGTTCATTCATAACTCAGGCGCTATTTAAAACATCATGACATTCGTGTAAGGCGTGAAACTGCATCAAGCCCTGTTGATGTTGTTAGTTGGGTTAGGTTGGAAGTTGAGTTGGGAGTCTTTTGGCCAATCATGTATCTGTTAGCAAAAATATGGAGTTTTGGCCATTTCAATAGAAAGATGAAGGCGGAAAATAAAAGATTTGCTGTAATAGAGCATTTGCTGTAACAATCGATGCACCAGCTATCAAGACAGAGAACAGCGGCGAACATTTCAATTTCGAAATTTCTCAGAAATGATCTCAGCGCCAATACCTATACTTTTATGCGGGAAAGATAGTCCCAGGAGAGTGAGGGATTCATGGACTTTGATATCGATCACAGGCGACGGCAATGCGCAAAAATTAGACCTTGCAATCGTTGAAGGCAAGCAAGAGGGATCACCGAAAAATTGAGAAAACCAATTTTCGGCACCTGGATTACGATTTCCTGAACGCTGAAATGTGTGACAATAAAAATTGCAGCTTGAAACAGAGTGAAATTGAAAAATTGAGGCGCAGTCGTGCTCGGAAATCCAACGAAGAAAGATTGATTTGTCGGAGTGTTCCCTGTGTTCAGGAGATCGAGAAAATTCTATTTTTTTTCTTTCTTCAAACCTGGTCGGTGGCTGTGATCTGGTTCGCTGTCATCTTCGGAGGGCTGCATGTTTAAAAAAAATTCCACACACAACAGGTTTAGCAGCCGACGCAAATTTCATCTCATTCATTCGACTGAGGAGAATGGACCTGCAGGACGAAGCACCAACCTGGATCACATCCGATTTTTAACAGTTTGATCAAGTTTTTAGCCTCACGACAGCTGCCATTTTAGTTTTGTGATGTGACCACAGTGATGTGACCTTTCAGTTTTAAGATGTCACCTTGACGTGTCTGAGGAATCGGTTGGGGTTCGGCGAAAGATCTCACACCGTTTGAGTTTTGAAGGAATCTGGCAACAAACGGAATAAGAAATGCATAATTTTTTTTTCCAATCCACTTCCGCGGACCAGGAGATCGCTGCAGTCAATCCCGTCGTCTTAAATTGTGACGTCATCAATTTTGGGATTTTTGCCTTGCCACCGGTTTTTGCCATTTGGCATGTTTGCCACCGCTTCGCAACTCTTTCTAGGGTCGCAATAGGGTTAGGTTTGGTCAGGTTGGGTTTGGTTAGGTCAGGTTAGGTTTGGTTAAGTTAGGTTTTGAAAATTGGATGTTGAAATTTGCTGGAATTCCCATCAACCAATCAGAGACGCGCATGCGGAAGTGGATTGGGAAAAAAATATGCATAAGAAATACCGATCCGGTTAGCCAATACTTTAATATTTCATCTCTGCGTTTATTTGGGCGTTTCGTTGACTATGGCTCATTTTTGTCTAAATTGTGAATGGACCTATGAGCACTGTAAACAATGTGGAATGCTTGCGTTAATACACAGCCTGTAGTCTCCCATTGAGGATGACCTGCAGTTTAACTCCCGATTAATTCATTGTTCTGTACTGCAAATAAGGAAGGCACAATATATGCAAATAAGGCCAGCCTGAAGGCAATCCCTCATGTTACCCTGATTAAACTTTCATAATAATTTTAAACAGCTAGTTTTCATTAGTGTATTTTCAACATTCTGGCTCGGGAATTTTCAACTTTGATGCATTTGCAACTTGCACATGCAACTTGCAACTTTGATGTATTCGACAAAATGTTGCTAAACGGTAGGGGGCAGACATGCCTTCGTTATCATACCTACACTGGATCCCGGGGCAATTGATTGTTGGGAAGCACCATGTTGTATCGCCCTAATATTCTTGTGATTTGCAGTAGACTGGCCAACTGGGTGACTAAAGCTTTGGGATAGTTTTTAGACCCTCAGTTAATTAAAACTTTAAGTTATGTTTCGTTCGGTGCGATCCCTTTTCGCTGAGCGTCAGTTTGGTCGAAACGCTACCGAATATTTGCCAAAGGAGCCTTCCTTGGGATACCATTCGTCACAACACTACTCGTATAGTATCCAACTCAAGCATAAAAGAATGGATGCTCATTTCGTCGAAACTCATTCCGACCACTCCCGCTTGGTCGGAAATGGATCCGAAGTCCCATCGATCAGAACTGAGGCTATAGCAATCGCAATCGAGCACCCCTGCAGGATGGCTGATTGAAGCATTTGAATTCAGACATCTGTCGCTCCGAAGAAACATTTTTTCGTCTTCACTGTAAACAGGAGACGTCTGGTAAAAGAAGAGAGAAAAGTCGATGAAATGTACCTCTTTGTGTGGGTCCCGCGCGTGGCCCATTTTGTTCCACTCTCTTCTGGCTGCCACTGCTCTGGGTTGTCAGATTCCGTGCTTTTCATATTTGGTTGTTCAGATTGAAGTTTTTGCAAACAAACATTGCATCTTCCAGAATGGTCCTCTCCCACAATGACCCTTGACAAGATACCTATGTCTGTTTTTATTGCCATTTTGCTTGTCAATAAAATTTCGCACCATTTTTGAGATAACAACCAGACGATTGCGTCAACTGACTAACCTATTTGGTCTGTAGGGACCATATTATTATCTTATGCTGGAGGTTCTTCATTGAAGATTTTGCGGCAGAGGTGTCCGATGGCGGAAGGGGCCCCCGGCCCAAGCACTTTTGCAGCGCAGCGCAAATCCACATGTTCTCACTTATCGCCTGTATTTTTTTTTTTGTAATTTTTTTTAGCCTCGCTGGACCAAAATTTGAGATATTAGTCAGTCCGACAATTTGCACATTCGTGCAAAATAAAACCTGCTCATCCCCAATTCAATCCTTTTCCTTCAAGGATACCTTCATTTCGGACTACCCAATTTTCTTTGAACTGTTATTTTCCTGCCAAAAAGGTCGGCTTTGCTCTTATCTATTCGGCTGAAGAGCTACGTATAGCGAGTAAAATCTATATCTGTCACCACAACTCACCAAAACTTGACCGGGACCTCTTTAAATTCCCAACTCTTGAGAGGGACTTTTAGTTTGTCGCTCTCTCCTCTCTGTAAGGAAAAGAAATCTTGGAAGGGGTCCATCTGCTTTTTTAAATCTCAATTCATTGAAGTTGGACTGTATAACTGCATTAAAAGAGGATCGGTTGGCATCCTGGCCAGCTGCAATATATGGGCGATCGTTGAAGTGGCAACTCTGAGAGATTATTTCGAAGGTAGGCCTGCCGAAGTGGCCGATATATAGCAGGGGATGCTTTTGCAACATATTGGAAAAGTTTATTGCGATAGCCTGCGCCTTCAGTGGAACGTTTCCCTGTTTGTTGAAATCTCCTCGGCGGTGTGTCCGTACTTGTCGAGATTTACCGGTGTCCGATACAGAGCATAAATTTTGTTCATTGTTAGCCAAAAAGATGTAGGTACTGGGGAAGTTTCCAAAAGCGCACATATTGCGCTGAAATGATGGACACAATGGCACTAATCTATAAACGAGTGCTCGCTGATCTAGCGAATGATATGTTAACTCAACATTTGCTGGATAAATTGGACTGATTATCACAGAATTTGCTGAACCAGTAATGGGAACGTACGCAGATGGAGCTTCTTAAGCCGGGTAAATAAGACGCCTTTATTTCCACACACCCATAAGGTCATTCAAATGACAGGGCGTAAAAACGATGCTTCACTGATAATCTGGCATCGTTGCTCAATAATTAAAGTCACTGTAATCTTAGTTTTGGAACTCAGATTGCTCGATATTGATTGACGGTTGCAGGCAGACAAGAATGCGAAGGAAGTTATAAAGGAGATCAGGGTGGAAAACACATTCTTCTTCGGTAAGGGCTGTGATACAACATGTGCAACGATACATGTAGGCTACAGCCACACAAACAATAATGACTTCCACGATTCAATGCAGAAAAATACTAGCTGAAATGGAGTCAATTTTTGTTGCTGTGACTGTACGCGTGAATCGTGTGCATGTGTCATAAATTTTCATTTGGTGCTGAATCCTGTGCTTCATTGTGCTGAATTTTGTGTTTCATTTGTGCTGAATTTTGTGCCTCACGTCATAATGGTGCAAATTGTGCGAGAGCATTTTCTGCTGGGGTTTTTGTGCAGGTGCAGCAAAAAGGGTTTTATGAGGACGGGTATAGTGTTCAGCAGGCATTTCGAGTATTTTGTTTTTAATTACGACTCGTGGGAATCAAATTTTGTTCCACAATCTGTCGATTGTCAACTTTCAAAAGTCGACTTTCGAACAGGAATTTGTCGACAAATTCTGTATTTTTCAACACTTTGAATGTTGCCGATGCTATCGTCAGCCCCCTTGGCTTCACTTTCCACTGCGTGAACTCATCACACTCTGGAGATCAGATAGGTTTGAGGAGACTTTTGACTTCTCCGTGCATTTCTTTGTCGGGGTTTCTTTCAGGATTTGAGGTAATGACTCGTTGTCTCATTTGTGCGAAAAACACTCCTCCAATCTGAAAAGGTTGATTTATGTAAAGCCAGCCTTTTTATGGAGGCTAGATTGGAAGGTTTCAGTATCACGGGTGTTGCGACAGATTTTTATACAGGATCCCCGGCAAGTCCTGCGTGATTTTGAGAGCTTATGATCGAGTTCAAAATATACTTCAAAACTTCATGTCAGCATGAGTGTGCTACATAAAAAGAAAAGGATTTTACGAGGATTTAAGGATGTATTGAATGAAATATCTCGTATGACAGATGGCTTTTAGCGATCCCTGTATGAACACTTCAAACAAAAGCATTCTTGAGGATTTGAATGGGGCTTATGCCTTTCTGTTTGCTTCGATTAAAATAATGTGAGGTGCTTTCACTCTCCATATTTTCAGTCATTAACCCGGAGTTATTAATTTCTTCTAACCTAACGATGAACTGGTCTCATTTTCTGCAGCATCTGGATGATCCAGGGCAGAGTGTCCAGGATAAGTTCCTAAATCTACCTATGTTCTTCCCGCCACCCCCTCCATTTCACTATTGCACTCATGAAGTACCAAAATGTAATTCGATTAAAAATGTACTTCCATACATTGTCACCAAAACAAAGGCTTCGTTTTGTGTGGCGAGTGTGTGTGACAGTGTGTGATAGTGTGTGACAGTGTGAGACAATGTGTGACAGTATGTGACAGCGTGTGACTGTGTGACAGTGTGTGACAATGTGTGACAGTATGTGACCGTGTGTGACAGTGTGTGACAGTGTTTGACAGTGTGTGACAGTGTGTGATAGTGTATGACAGCGTGAGACAATGTGTGACAGTGTGTGACAGCGTGTGACAGTGTGTTACAGTGTGTGACAGTGTGTGACAGTGTGTGACAGTGTGTGACAGTGTGTGACAGTGTGTGACAGTGTGTGACAGTGTGTGACAGTGTGTGACAGTGTATGACAGTGTGTGACAGTGTGTGACAGTGTGTGACAGTGTGTGACAGTGTGTGACAGTGTGTGACAGTGTGTGACAGTGTGTGACAGTGTGTGACAGTGTGTGACAGTGTGTGGCAGTGTGTGGCAGTGTGTGACAGTGTGTGACAGTGTGTGACAGTGTGTGACAGTGTGTGACAGTGTGTGACAGTGTGTGACAGTGTGTGACAGTGTGTGACAGTGTGTGACAGTGTGTGACAGTGTGTGACAGTGTGTGACAGTGTGTGACAGTGTGACAGTGTGTGACAGTGTTTTCAATGTGACAGTGTGACAGTGTGTGACAGTGTGTGACAGTGTGTGACAGTGTGTGACAGTGTGTGACAGTGTGTGACAGTGTGTGACAGTGTGTGACAGTGTGTGACAGTGTGTGACAGTGTGTGACAGTGTGTGACAGTGTGTGACAGTGTGTGACAGTGTGTGACAGTGTGTGACAGTGTGTGACAGTGTGTGACAGTGTGTGACAGTGTGTGACAGTGTGTGACAGTGTGTGACAGTGTGTGACAGTGTGTGACAGTGTGTGACAGTGTGTGACAGTGTGTGACAGTGTGTGACAGTGTGTGACAGTGTGTGACAGTGTGTGACAGTGTGTGACAGTGTGTGACAGTGTGTGACAGTGTGTGACAGTGTGTGACAGTGTGTGACAGTGTGTGACAGTGTGTGACAGTGTGTGACAGTGTGTGACAGTGTGTGACAGTGTGTGACAGTGTGTGACAGTGTGTGACAGTGTGTGACAGTGTGTGACAGTGTGTGACAGTGTGTGACAGTGTGTGACAGTGTGTGACAGTGTGTGACAGTGTGTGACAGTGTGTGACAGTGTGTGACAGTGTGTGACAGTGTGTGACAGTGTGTGACAGTGTGTGCAACATAGCAAAGGTTAAACTGTGCTTCAGCAGTCTCAACGAGGCCTCCATTCCAAATTTTGATACATTCTCGAAATAGGTACCTATCTCTGAATAATTTCGATAATTTTTTTTTTCGAAATTATATTTTTTACTCTTTTTTCTTGCGAGTATAGTTCGCCGACGGAAAAAAGATCATTCTCAAAGAATGATTTCCTCTTTTACTATCTAAGAGAGTAGCAATTATTAATCCTATTTTACCGATCACAATAAGTGTCTATATGGAATATAAGTGTCTATGGATCTGTATTCGTATCAGCAGTGATATCGTCTTCCACTTTAGGCATGTCAAGAAACAAGAGGCTGAACTCCCATGGAACCGCTTTGAATCCCTTTTCGCTTTGCAAAATAGAGAGAGATAGCAAAGGCGAATCGGAATTTAGCTTCCTCCGTTTGAAAAGGTTTTGGGTAGCACTGCGGTGCGATTTCCGTGCCGCCTGCTCTATCGGATGGAAAATCACGCTGGGGAAATGCGGTTTGAAACTGCTGCACGGTTCCAGCAGTGTCTTTGTGCTATAGGCCAATGTGTATATTGGTGGCTCTTTTTGTCTGGCTACGACCACTGCCACGGCCACGACAAAGCAAGCAGATATCACAGTGTTTCCATACAAATAAAGGTTTTGTTATCCAATAGCTGGTGTGTAGAACAAATACATTTGGGAATATCTATAGAAAAGACACCTAGAATTCTGAAGCTGCTGCATATGTGAAGTTGGGTCTCAAAGGCTGGAAACAAAAACAACACCCGTGTTGAAGCCAATGATAGCCTCACTGCAACCGTTGATAGCTTCGATAGAATAAAAGAGGCATGTTGAGAATCCACTGGAAGACCTTTTTTGCTCTTTCGAATTTGCAGTGTTTGCAGCAAAAAAAATTGAAAATTATAACGGTGTCAAAAATTTGTCATGCTCTGGTTTGCATTTTTGGATGATTTTTTCACACATTTCCGGTCAGATGCGGGATGTCAAAAAAACCGCTTAAGGTTTACGCGGCTCAGATGGTGGCTGCCAGTCTCACTCATGCTTTCATGCGCTTGCGCGGCAGACTTCAGATTGCCAGAGGCGTGGTTATAGCATAGCACCAATTATAAACAGCCACTTCCAGCTACCGTTCCCTGAGCGGTTCACCAAGAGAATGATAGGTTAAGGTGAAAGGGCCACGTTTCATCAACTGCCCTGCCTGGCTGCGACTTGGCCAAGCTATCTCCAGTTCTTCAGGTCGCGGCTATTTCATCAAAACCCCGCTCGATACTCATACGGGCTGTGCCAGTTTAAAACATGCCTTTTTAGACAGCCTGCACCCCATTTGAGAATTGTTGAATTCTCCAGACAATGAGAAAAACGAAGGACACATAGGCACAGTGGAGTATTTCCAAAACTACCTGAGTTTGGGTGCCTATTCTGCGAAACAAATAGTGAACTGTCTGAATAGCTTTCCTCTTCCGAAAAATCTGCACTTTTTTCTTCTGACCCCAAAACACATCAAATTCCAATGTTTGACATTTGTGTTACTGTCAAGAGTCGTTAATTGGTTAATTCCTTCAATTATTGCCAGTCCAATACCAGCTATGCCGTTTATCGATTAACTCGGTTTAACGTTATGTTTCTCATCTTGGAACGAAGATTTGTTTTTCTTATTCAAGTGCTGCTTTGTCTAAATGGGATGTTTGCATTTTATTTCACAAATCTGATTACCGTTCCAGTCCCAGTGAACAGAAATCACAGTGGACACAAAGCTACGTGGACGAAAAGCCAAGTATAGAGACACTTCCAATAGGCACTGTTCCTAGTTGACGTTAATTCTTTCTCCTGAACATAAGTGCCATTAGGCATAAATAATCCCAGCAGGCACAATTCCCACCCAGTATAACAGAGCATGCAGATTCCCTCCCAGTCTACGCCAATCCAACAGAAGAAACCTTTCACAGTGGACGCTGTTCCCACCATAGACACAATGCTCAATCGACATTGACCCTATTGTATAGACGTTGTTCAGAGTAGACCTTCTAGTGTTCACAGTGTTCGATGCTATCAAATTGTTATCAACCCAATCAAATGTCGCAGATTTCCCGACCTTCAAAGAATAAAACTGGATCAAAGGAGATATACTTTCCTTTAGATGTTGTTCCCATCAGGCGCTGTTATACAATAGACACCAGCCCAGAAGACTTTATTTTCAAACAATACAGACACTGGCATTGAGAAGTTGCGGTTTCTTGTATAGCCTAATTCTGTGTTCATTGCCTATGAATAGAATTTAGTGCGTTTGTCCATTGGTTATTCACGTCTCTGTTCGCTTGTATACGATATTGGGTTGCACGCTTTAAGAAATTCAATTCAATTAAAAAAATTGACAAAAAAGTCATTCTCCCGCAATCGAGCGGCTTCGCTACGCCCCTGCTCTACAACATGCTGGTAGTGCTCTTCCTGGACATGCTGGAGTTAACAGGGCTCTTCCAAACTGTTCGATGCCCAACTCGTGTTAGTTCAAATGGGACAGCAAATATTTTGGATCTCGTTCTGATGAACTTCGAGGCCATTTCTTCCGAAACTAAAGCAATACCTGGCATTTCTGATCACCTAATTCTGGTAACGTCTATCGGTTTTCGCCAACGGTTTTCGCCAAGGGCCTAAGTCCGATATCAAATTCAGAGAGATAAAAAACTTTAAGCGCTATGACAGGGCTGATTGGAAGTCTCTTTCGAAGCTTGTAAATGAAAACTTTCAAACCTTTCACTCACTCACTCTCTCTGAAGGCGTTGACGCGCAATGGACCTTCCTCAAAAATTTTATAACATCCTTACTGGATCGTATTCCAACTGAAAGGAAGGTAATTGACACGAGGTTTCCCTGGTCCAACGACAGGCTTAAAACATTGATTCGCAAAAAGCGAAGGCGCCACAAGATCGCCATCCTCTTCCCAACAGACGACAACTTGGCAAGTTTGAGGGCCATTTCCAATGAGGTATCTGATCTTAGTAAAATGCTATTTTCAAGATATATTAATTCTCTTGCTGATTCCCCACATTCAACGCGGTTTTGGGATTTTCTTAGGAGGAAAAAGAGTGGACATTCTTCTATTAAAACACTACTGGATGAGAAGAGGTGCCCCATAGAATCGCCAGTTGGGAAGGCGAATGCTCTTGTCCGCGCCTTTGGAAGTAATTTCTGCCAGAGTGATACTTCATCGACCGCGGGTAGTTCGCAACCTAAATTTTCGGTAACTGCCGATTGCGAAGTTGGATGGTCTGTGGAGGATATTATTACAAAGTATTTTGATGTCTTTAAAATAATTCGTTGTATTAATAGTTTGTGTGCAAGGAAAGCAGTGGGCCCTGATCTTATCCCGATGGCTTTCTTTAAAAATTTGAACCTATCTATTGCTGCATATCTGGAGCTCCTTTTTGAGGGGATACTTCGTACAGGTAATTTTCCTGATCAATGGAGAGAAGTTACGATTGTTCCGATTCCTAAGAAAGGCTGTGTTTCAAATCCACTGAATTATAGACCTATTTCTCTCATTTCAAGTGCCTCTAAAATTTTTGAAAAACTGTTGTGCTTCGCACTTTCAGATTTTGCTGTTTTGAAGGGAATTGTTCACCCCCTCCAGCACGGGTTTCAGAACAAAAAGTCATGTGAAACTCAACTAATTGGGTTTGTTCATGAGATTTCGCTAAGTTTGGAGAAGAGAGAGCAGGTAGATGCTGTTTTCATTGATTTTGAGAAAGCGTTCGACAAGGTCAATCATCAGCTGCTGTTGGGGAAGCTTTCTGCAGCTGATTTTCCAGTTCCCTTGATCTCACTCCTGGAATCATACCTGTCCAACAGAAGGGCATTTGTTTTGGTGGGAGGATGTTTGTCCGACGAAGAGCTGATTTTATCCTCCGGCGTTCCACAAGGAAGCTCACTAGGGCCACTGCTTTTCTTATTTTATATCAATGATATTTTGATTGACCTGTGCTGTACTGCTAGGCTTTTCGCGGATGATCTAGTTATTTATTGTCCTTTTGTTGGTCCTGAGTCCCAAGACATTTTGCAATCTGACCTCAATAAAATTCAGACCTGGTGCCGGAAGTGGAAGATGAAAATAAATGTCGGGAAGTGCGCTTCTATGACTTTCCTTAGGTCCGTCAGGTCTGGCATACAATTGCCTAGACGAACTTATTCGCTGGGCGGGACACCCATCCGCAATGTGTCCTCTTTCAAATATCTTGGAGTAACACTGTCTAGCACTCTGAACTGGGGTGAGCATATCAGTTCAGTTGTTAACAAGGCCAAGGCCGCTTTGGGAGTAATCCGGCGCAATCTGTCTCACGCAGAAAAAAGTATCAAGTTGATGGCGTACAAAACGTCTGTTCTGCCCATTCTGGAATATGCGTGCTGTGCCTGGGATCCCTTTCTTGTATGTCACATTGACGCTCTTGAAAAGGTGCAGAGAAGTGCGGCCCGGTTCATCATGAACGACTACGGCTACACATCCAGTGTAACGGCTATGCTTAGTGGGCTCGGCCTCTCACCTCTGTTTGTTAGAAGGTCGGAGAGACGCCTTTATACTTTGAAGAAAATCCTCAGGGGTTCCCTGATCATCCCTCTTCCAGATGAAATTCGAGCAAGCCAGTTCAATAGCAGCCGCTCCCACGCCAACAAATTTTTGGTTCCTACTATAAAATTAAACACACACTTTCATTCTTTTTTCCCTAAAACCCTTCGGGAATGGAATTCTCTCCCCAAGGACTCGAACTTGATTAGAAATTTGACCGCTCCTGAATTAAACTTGAGTTAAACGCTTCTTTTTCAAACTCTCCCCATTTTGACTTTAATTTGTCGTTGTTTTTTCTTTTAACTTTGTTTCTCTCATGTTTCTCATTAATGGTCCATTACGTTGTGCTGTTCATATGTTTTTTGCAATCCTTGACTGTTTTTCTCGTGCATGTGTGTTATATTTGCATTTAAATCGCAAATTTCAAATACAAATACAATACAAATACAAACATCGAAGCTGTAAGAATGAAATCAGGAATTCGATAAAAGAAAGAATTCTAGATAAGTTGCGGTATGTTTTGCCGTTGCATTTTGCGAAAACAAGAAAACGAGCGGTGGTGAATGAAAAGATCATCGTAAAAAGGGCAAAGAACCCAGGATATAATAGGAATACAGGAAAAAAGAATTCGAAGCAAAAGGAAAACAAAGAAAACTGAAAGTCGAACGAAAAAAACAGAGTAAATAAAATGCATCCTGTGAGATAGGAAAGGAAAAGAAAATGGAATTGAAATTAGAAAAAAAAAACTGAACAGAATGGGAACAATAAAGAAAAGAATTCGCTGAAATGGGAACAGAGTATCAGGAGGGAACTGGGATGGAGAATCGCGAGAAATTATCCGTGGAACATGTTTCAAATTTTTGCAGCAGATTATAGTTCGCAAAAAGGCCGATTTTGGCCATAAAGAGCAGTTGAAAAATCACGGCCTGCATGAGTGCACGCCTTGTCACTCTCATTTTCCGAGAAGATCCAAGGTGCTGGCCCAGACGGTCCAAACTCATCCCTCTTTCTCGAGAAGTTCCAAGTTGCTGCCCTGAAAGTGCAAAACCCACCATTCCCTTTCCCGACAGGTTTTCCAAGTTGTCGGACTGGAACATGCAAATCCAATCATTTCCTATCCCAACAAACTCCAAGTTGCCGGCCGTGAAAGTCCAAAACCCATCAGCCTTATTCCCCGACAACCTTTGTTGCCGCCATAAAACATGAAATCATTTTTTCCTGGCAAACTCAAAGTTGTCGACCCAGAAAGTGCAAAACCCATCATTCCCTTTCCCGACAAGTTTTCCAAGTTTCCGGCCCAGAAAGTGAAAGCCATAAAAGCCTATCATTTTCCTCTCCCATATAGGGCCTAAGTTCAAAGTTCCCGACCCAGAAAATACAAAACCCATCATTTTCCTTTCCCGACAAGTCCCAAGTTGACGGCTCAGAAGATGCAAACCCCATTTGAAACTCGCAGAAAGCCAACTTTTTTTCGATCGAGTTGAAGAAATGGAAATTTCTGGCTCGCCGAATCGACTTTGTTGGTCATATTGTGCAGGACGAGGAATTTGGAGTGATTTCCAATGAGAAGGTGCTTGCTGTTAAGAATTTGTGTTCCCCTGTCTCGGCCAAAGATGTTCGATAGGTGTTGGAACTCGCGTCATATTTTAGGAGATTCATACCCTCGTTTTCTGTGTCGGCAAAAACAAAACTCCTTTCTGATAAGTTTCAATTAAGGATTGAAAATTGTTTGCAATTACGAAATGTGTGTCCCCCGCTGCTTGCAGTCAATGGGCTTTCCTTTCCAACACTTGTAGCTTATGCTATGACTGGCCAATACCGAGCAGTTTTGTGCAATTAGTTCAGTTGCTCACCGATAATTTTATGACATGGAACTAAAAGAAACTCATGCAAGCATCATGAGAGCTGCATGGTATCGGGTTGGCGCAGCGCCAGAACCGCAAGCTCCAGCATGCAAGGAACTTGAAAGACGTGGGTGGTGGCCCTCATAAAAAAAGGCTGCCCAAACGATGCGCAATTTAAGGCTCTATCCATGCGATTTTTCAGTTAAGTCAAGCACCTTTCCTCCATTGCAAAAGTTACGCAGGAAAATAACAGCCTCTGCCAGCCTGCTCACGCAAACCGTCGTACAGTCGATCAGAAAAATCAACTGAAACAGGCCATTAGTTCCCCGGTCCGATTTTTTTCAGATCGACGCTTATCACATTTCATTTGCGAAAGAAGGATCCGGAAAGTTTAAGATCGAACATAATCATTCGGAGCAACGAAGTACTCGCGCAAGAAATGTAATTCACATGGGAGCATGCTGGAGTGCCAACTTCATTTTCTCGTTCGTGCATAAATCGCATCCGTTGGTCTGAAAATCATTCGGGATCATTCTGACAGCCATTTTGAGGGTGGAAAAGATCCGATAATTGTCATTCAGGTCTTGGAAAATATAGCAAAATGACTGATACTTCCCTGTTACCTGAGCATTCAATTATACAGGTTATGCAGGATTCTAATGCGTTTACGCTTCTATCGTAGGACAAATTCCGAAGGTGAGGCTAATGCCAGGGCAATCCGTTCAGTAAGGTTTGAGGTAGTTTCGCACGCGTTGTACGAATGTTGCATTTTTGCGTCGTTCTCTGCCATCATTTCCACTGGTACCAAACTATAAACTTCCTAACAAACGTTTTCGAGCACATGAGCTCGGTTTTAACTCAGGGGCAATTTTTGTAGATTGCATGACGTCGCGCGCCACAAAACATCATGACACTTGTGTTAGGCGTGATGTTGCATCAGGCCCTGTCGAAATTAGATGACCCCTGCATTAGCCACACCTTTAAAATTTCTTCCATGTTCGAAGACATTTGGTAGACGCTGTATAAAGAACTTCTATATCCGATGATCTTTGGCGGCAAGTGTAAAGGGTTCATTTCTATACAGACACAAACAAAAGGCAATTGGCGGCATTAAGTAAGCCTCATTCATGAACTCACCGTTCTATCCCTCTGGTCATTCACTTGACAGTGAAGAAAGGCAGTGGATCCCATTTGAATGGTGACGTTCGTCGAATTCAGGAAGTTTTCGAAGTAAGGTAGCGGTACAGGTGTTGTCGTTGAATATGCAAGGTAATCTGCGCCGCCTCCTTCGACCAGGTCTTCATCGAGGTGGGGAGGTGTGCTGTATTCCAGCCAGTAATTCTTCGGAAATTCGAAGAACGGTTCGCTTCGTCTGATTCCTGCTGTGAGTCGTGTTAAAAGAATAAGAAAAAATAAAGAATTACGAGTAATTCTCACAAGTTGAAATGAGAATGACACTGACCTGTGTCACAAAATCAGTAACGGAGTATTTCCACAAGCTAGTAAGTTGGAGCTGTTTATCACAGTAGAAGTCCGTTTGCAAGGGTAAAATCGAAGGATTTTGAGTAGGCTCCACCGTTTCTCCTTCTGCGATGTTTTTGGTAAGTGATGGATGATGCCGACACACCAAGGCTGAGAAGGGGTTCGTGGAAGCAGTGGCTGCACGTCGCTCTCACCAGTTGATGACCACTACTGCTTCCCTAATCAATACCTCAATCAAAACTGGCAGAATAAACTCACCAACATTCATCAGCCCTGGTGTGTTCGGCATCGTCTATTATTTAATACTAAGCCAACAATACAGGGTGATTCAGAAATAGTGGACAAAACCTTGCCCACGCATTCCTCTGTTAATTCTGAACAAAAAAGTCTCAATGAACCAATGTCCGTAAATGCACCGTTTAGCCGTTAAAAGGGATTTCTTTTGTTGTCATCTAGCGTACGTGCACTTTTCCAAACGCACTTGCAGACGATCTGAGCGTCCTAAATGTGTCAAACTTGACAGCTGGGTTCTTAGGTATCACACGTCTTCCTTCACGTTCCAAGTTTTACCAAAACGCATCCCATCAACGAACGGCGGTGCTGTCCGATTGCAAGTTTTTTTCATTGACTGACCTGTGTTGTGGGTCAAGTTTCAATTTCCGCCATTGTAAGCATATCGGATCTTTCGTCGCTGTGCTGAGGCACAACCAGACAAAGAAGGCCAATTAAACGAGGCATGCTACCAAAACCTGTCCTGGATGCCTTAGCCGTCAGAACAGGTACCACATTGTTTGGAGCTCCAATGAACCTGACACCCTTCGCAAGGAGGACAGGTTTTGGACCTTTCCAGGACAGACTTTGGAAGAGTGGCTCGCTTAATTGGCCTTTTGTCTCATTGTGCCATAGTACAGCGACGAAAGATCTGATATGCTTACGATGGCGGAAATTGAAACTTGACCCGCAACACAGGTCAGTCATATGAAAATACTTGCAATCGGACAGCACCGCCGTTCGTTTATGGGATGCTTTTTGGTAAAACTTGGAACGTGAAGCAATGCGCTTGATACCTAAGATCCCAGCTGTCAAGTTTGACACATTTAGGACGCTCAGATCGTCCGCAAGTGCGTTTGGAAAAGTGCACGTACGCTAGATGACAACTAAAGAAATCCCTTTTAACGGCCAAACGGTGCATTTGCGGACATTGGTTCATTGAGACTTTTTTTGTTCAGAATTAAAAGCGGAATACGTGGGCAAAGTTTTGTCCACTATTTCTGAATCACCCTGTATAACTAAGCCAACAACGCTCAACTCGGTTGGCCCACAAAGCCAGGGAAGACTTAGTGGGCAAGCGGCCCAATTTACTTTAGCGGCCAAAGTTCGCTTTAGAATCCAATTGTCTAGAAGCTCAACCGCCTCCAGGCGGCATTTATTCCTTCACTGTCCGCTATCAACGATATTTGTGTTGCTTTCCTCTCATTCGTCAATCGCCACGAGGTTTCTGATGTTTTTGGGGCTGTAAAATACGAAATGGTCAATTTTTCTCACACGGTCTTTTTTTAGCTCTCCAACAAATGCTCTCAAAGTTTTCTTTTTGGGTGTTTCCCCTTTACAGACAATTTTAATTTGATCATTGTAATTCTTGCTCTTCAACTTGGTAAATGTCGGAAGTGCATTGTGACTTTTCCAAGAGGTCTACACCAGTTCCTGTCATGTCAACCTTTCACTTATAGTCCCAATAAGGTCGCGGATTTAGGCTCTTCCGTTCCGCCAAAAAGACAAATGAGATAAAAATAGCAGATTGTGGCGCCTCCATCATGTCAATTCTGTACCACATTGTGGCTGTTTCGTGATGTCTGCTGGTACAACTGTCATGGCACATTATGGTTCCTCGATGATGTTTGTATACAAGTAGTGGCTCTTCCATGCGGTGCATATGTACCTACATGCGGGTAGCGCGTTATAGCTCTTCCATGATGCCTGCTCGTTTTCATTCAAATTAGCATGGCGCGTGGTATTTTATGCCAAAATGCTCTGAAGCAGGCAAAGGGCAGGGATTTACAAACTAAAAATAAAACTGAGTTGTGATATTTTCTGTTTCCTGCACCTTTCGACGCGACAAACAGTGCAGCATGCTGTTCAAGCTGTTGTTAATCCCTGCCGAAAGCCGGCAGACGAAAATGAACAATGAGGCTGCGGTCATCAGCCGGCTGTTTGCATTTTTATTTATTTTTGGTGCGGCGTGTTTTGTCGGCCAGACATTGGGTTCGGTGGTGCAATGTGATTATTCCACAAGGCCAACTGGTACAGACGTAGCGCATTATCGTTTTCTATGAGGAATGCAGTAGAGGTAAAAGTTCGATGGCGTATTTTAGCTCTTCAATTAAGCCCACCAACGAAACGTCGGAATGGCACATTGTGACTCCTCCTTGAGACCCACCATTACAAGCGCTGGAGAACAATTCTGTTATTGCCATACTCATAGTTGCGGATGACAGTTTTATATCTTTCACATATGAATTCCCAGACAGGACAACTAAAGTCTCAACCGACGGTGCAAAAATACGGGGAACCGTGTTGGGTATATTCCCGCTAACAAAAAAATCACTTCCAGCGGACCTTAAACACCTGATTTTCCAGTGACTCCAGGCAATGAAACAATTAGCCTTAACATCGTGTCGGTGCAAAAAGGGGCTAGGAGTCCAAGTTCTGTAACTCAAGTTCCGCAATACAAATAGTAGAACTGTTTCTAATGAGATTGGGAACGCAGAGTCAGAATGGGCTAACATCAGAGAGCACATGAAATAAAGAGAGAAAACGGTGCAACTTAAGACGAAGCTGTCTTTCCTTAATGCCAATCGGGAACGGCGGGAACACTGCCTATCCGTGGGGATTTTAGTGTCGTGGTTTTAAAACCCAGACCAGGAAAATGTGAATTGCGCATCCCACCACAGCTGCGGTCAAGCTTCAGGCACTCATTCTCCCACTGTTGTAACTGAAGCCACGCTTCCAACGCGACCAGTGCATCAAAATACATCTCCAAAACTATTTCGAAATTGCTGGGATGTTTAGGTACCCTAGATTTCCTTTGACTGTCGCCATTTCGTTTTTAATAGTTCAGGGTCACGGGTATTAAAGCCGTTGGACAGTGGTATCCCCGGTTATGCATCATTAATGCCAAGACGGAAGCGCGATTTTTGGCAAATTTCAAAAATTTGCCAATTTCGTGTGACTGTCAACAGCATAGTATAATAACAGCAGGTTAGGAGGCAGAGATTTGGTGAAAATAACAAGTCTACACAAGTAAATGTATGCATTGCCGAATTCAGGTGAGGTGGTATATCGACAGCTGGAAGTAACTAACCTCTAGCCCGGCAAAATTGGGATAACAAAAACATAAATCTACAAAACCCCACGAAGTTACAAGTTCACTGCACTGCATCTAGGTTAATTTAAAGCTAGGGATAGGTAAATAGCCTAGGATAGGAAAGAAAAAAAAAACAAAAATCGAAAAACAGGTATAATTTATCAAGACACCAAAATGTGAAATCTAGGCAGTAAGTCCAGGCATCAGGTCCGAAAGCTGCTCCTGCAAATGCTTTGCGAATTACTCGCACGGAGGGCCAAAAAACTTTGCAAAAAGTGCCAAAGTGCAAATGCGAAAAAGGGAAGAATACACACTGGATAGATATTCTCTTTATATTCGTACCTACACTGAAGTCGGCTGTCAATGAAAATTGGCTAAACAAGATTAGATACACTTTCACTTTTGCAGCTCATATGTGTGGGGAGGGGAGTGAATCACAAGAGTTTGTTGCTTTTTCTGCAGATTCATTGAAAATTAAAACAGAAGGTCTGATTACCAATAAGAAAAAACAACACAACAAAAAATCATTTGAACATTGATGAAGGCGACAAGAACTACTGTCACATTTCCTCAAAATTATCACATATGGCGAGGAAAATGCCGGAAAATTGCCCACATTTTGTGGCCTGCATTTTATGGCATCTTCAAAAGACCTGCTAATTTCTACTGATCTGTGATAACATTCTTTCGTTAAGTGGAGGATCGATAAGCACGTGGCGTGCAAATCAACCCAAATAGTTTTTATGTGACAATAGCTTTTTATTTTCGCGGCACCATCTGTTGTGCGCTGATTGTCAGGCGCACAGCAGCTCAAGCGCCTAACTAATTCATTGGATATGCAACACACGTATATCGATATCACACCAATTGCAGCGCCGATTGTTTGCCAGGGGCACATTCTCCATAATCTCGATCACACACCCCGCAACTTATCGTTGATGATAATTATTGCGGGTTGTGTGATCGAGATTATGGAGAATGTGCCCCTGGCAAACAATCGGCGCTGCAATTGGTGTGATAACGATATACGTGTGTTGCATATCCAATGAATTAGTTAGGCGCTTAACTGCTGTGCGCCTGACAATCAGCGCACAACAGATGGTGCCGCGAAAATCCATTTGGATTCATTTGCACGCCACGTGCTTATCGCTGCTCCACTTGAAAGAATGTTTATTGATCAATTATTGGTATGGCATCTCCAGCGCGCTCTCATCTCATTCATAGTACATGCGAATCTCCCCTAAAATGATAAAAAAAATTCAGGTCGCTCCTTGTGGGACTTCAAGCACATGGTTGTCATTTGCCTATTTGCACAAATTGCTGTGTTTGAGTGTTTGATTTGCGTTGTTTTGCTTTTGGTCTTAATTTTTGCCTCGAATTTTCGGTTTACACGTTCGTTGACGTTTCAGCGAAATGATTCACATTTTAAATACGAGAAGCATCCTAAGGAGGGATCTTTTAAATTGACATTGACACACTTTGAGGCTCATCTGGCAATTGCCACATCTGATAATTGGTCGAGTGTAGTTTTGGTAGCGCCACAACGCATTGTCCAATGAAAGAGACGCCTGCGACCATACGTTATTTTCTTGCAGAAACTGGTTTTCAAAACTACTTTTCAAAATTATTCTCAGAACAATGAGCTGAGATGAAAATTTCAAGAAAAATTCCAATTCAATTGTTATGAAATTCGGATTTAAATCGATAAACGCGTGTTTGTGAAAAGAAATAATGAGCCACGGGGGTGAAAGGAACACGTCTGATGTTCCGATGCGACAGTCCGAGGACACTTGGGGGGAGAAGAGATTTGTGGTTTTACGAGGTTTCATGCTTGTTTTGCGTGGGAATGGAAAAACGTGGTGGATGCATGCTTGACGAAAAACTATGATCCGAAAGTTCGACGAAAAAACGGGTTTAGACAGGTTTATGCAGATTGAGAAAAGTTGACAATACCCACACAGAATTGTTACAGTTTTTATTTACATTACCCCAGGATTGGGACCACCAGTTCTCTTGCACATCATAGAGGACAAGTATGGATTATTTGAAATTGTTTGCTTAGGAGACCTCACTTTAATCCATGCTGTCGAATTTTTAACATCTTTATCTTCCCACGCCTTTGGTCTGCTGCTCATTTCCCTTTTTCTGGGTCTTTCAATTTGGCGGTTTTCGTTCCGACTCTGGACCATTGTCCCACCGACCCATGTCTCAACTCGGTGCATTCCACCGATTCAGGGATCAGCAACCACCAACCGGACCATTGTTTCGCACCGGATCATTATGTATATCATTATCCAGTCCGTGGCAAAAATTCAACGTGGTCAAAAACTCAGATAGTCACAATTGCATTGGCAGAAAAAGGCCCCGCACTCTTTGCGAGGTGTGTCACAAATTATTAAGCAATGCGAAGTGTGTATTTGGTGCTTGCAGACATTGACATGCATTTTAAAACACACGCAAAAACATGTTGGCTTATAATCTGGTGGTTGCTGGTTTTACCAGATACCCTCACACTTGCATAAAAACCACAAAAACCACTCATCATCATATCCTGTGAGAAGATTCTTTGAGAAAAATGCACAAATGTGGGATTCTTGGAAATTTTGGTGCTCTCCCGCCCGGCCCCGGCCTTCAATCGGTCTGCCTGCAAATTGGATATTGGATCAGCTGCGATGAAGGGGACTTTGCATCGGTGCATTGTTTCTTCGCCACTTCACAGGGAAATAGTTGGTTGCATGAAGACCCCAATCTGGCTGTTGTAGTTGTAGCAGTGGTACCCCGCACGAGCAGACCGAAGACCGTACCACCCTCTGATTTTTGTTCCAAACGAGCTTTCCCATTTTTGGAGGTTCGGACTTTGACGCGTGGTGAGATCTTATAAAATTGCGCAAATCTGGCCCCGGGCAATCCCAATTTTGGGATGAAAGGCCCATATGTTGTGTCGCATTTTTAATCGGGCCAGTGGGCCCGAAGGGCCCACTAGTGTATCATTATCCAACCGGATCATGATGTGATCCGGAAATACTGGTTATACCATTCTCCAACCGGACCACAGTCAAACTATTATCCAACTGGACTATTACCTTTCCGTTTCAGGGATCCGCAAATCCTGGTCAGACCATTTGCCGGCCAGAAATGGTGCATGGTCTTCATGTCTGCACAGTGTCCACATCTAGCAGCCTACTTGCTGAGTCCCAGGTGTCTCACCTGAAATTCAGGCAAAATCGCACACGGCACAGGTGGGCCACCAACACGGCCGAATCGAATGCAGTGATGATCGCGCTGGGTTGATAACTTTTCAAAAAACCATCGAATACAGTGATGAACGCGCTGGGTTGATAACTTTAAAAAACACCTAGCGGTAACTTATCTTCAATGGTGCTATCCACGTTTTTCAAAGATATCAGAATCACGAAGATTTGTGTTGAAGACAGTAAAAGTCACGTGTTCACTAAAAGGTCTATACGTTGCGACAGAGGTGAATAAAATTGCAGCTGTGAACCCAAAATTCTTCATTGTATAAATCGCTTCCTTTTGGACACCCCTGAAATGCTTCGTTGCAAAAATTACTTCCCTTTGGACACCCCTTAGATGACTACGTAAGCTGGCAAACAGCTCTTTTTCCATGGTGTCGATTATCCATCATGTCAACAGCTGCGACTTCTATAAACAAATAAAAATAATTTCCATTTAAAAAAAATCTGTTGTCAATTTCTTTATTCTGCGTTTTACTTACTCTTTGCGTGTATCGAAGAAAAAAAGTAGTTTTTAACCAAAAGGCACTTGAATCACGCACTCGCGATAATGAGACCCTCTTGGATAATTTGTGCCCGCAACGGCGGAAGGGAATGAAAGCGACCGAGTTTGGAAGGCAATGACATTGGACGTGCTTCTTCATTGTACGTGCTTTTCGATGTCATCTGGAGCTAGACGATGAACTTCTGCTTTCTTTGCTGCTACGAATGTACACCGCGCAGTGTTTACAGAATTGTCTTCACACATAATTCCCCCAATGAGTTGAAAACACGAAGCAAAGCGTCCCCACTCTTTTCTTTCGCATTTGCGTATTTGTGGGTACCTACTCGTACAGTGTCTGTCGATTTAATATTTAACGTTATGCGTTTTCTCTTTTGTGGCGCTACTTTCTTGATCTTTTGTCTTTTTGTCGCCATATTGCTGAGGAAAGCTGCAAGTTTCATATTGAAAATTTTCTTTGTTAAAGTCCATTTCGAACTATGCGAAACCAGAATATTTTCCCTTTCGTTTTGTTGGTCTTCAAAGAGAAACTGATGATGATCTAATTTTGGACGGAATCAAATTTTGGCGGAATGTCGAGCATCACAGATTTTGATGACGTGACGTTCTTCGTTAATTTGATCCCCGCTGCACAAATATTCCTTCAGTTTGCAGTCATTTTCTGGGGAAATACGGGGGTTTTACAGAGTATCCCTTCAGATCTGGGGATCTTGGGCCACGGAAGATAAAAGTTCACGCGCCACAAATTTGCAACAAAGCATTTTGTCCATATGTGACCCCAAAATGACTTAATCTAGGACACCTCCAAAACACGGACAATGCCTGCAGGTCTTTTGGGGTATGCAATTTTAACATCTGTGTGACACACGAAAACTCAATTTGAACGACTGTATACAAAATTGCTCAAAGCGAATGGCTTATTTCAAGAGATGGTAACAAAATGCGCCATAAGACGGAGAAGGTTTGCTCAAACGGATTTATATCCTACTAATTTTAGTGAATTGTAAAGAAAGCCGGATGTGCCCCACATGGACAAACAAATAGAGAGCCACCATCATTTTAATGACATATTCTCGCTGCGGCAACAAACCACAAAGTTCAAAGAATAACACTGTACCAATGTCGAGCTCAACCACAGAAACATTTAACGATATGCGCGCGCTTTTTACCTAGAAATAATCGTGCTTCTCTGGCAAATCTTTTGCTCTGAAATTAATGGACTGTACGTGACTGAAAATTGTTATATATACACGAGTATGCTATATCTTTTTTTGCTCTCCTGCTAGAAAAGATATGGACCCAGTTCTCTTATTGCTCCAGCAGGTTAGCGTTTGCCATCGCCGCCAGAATGCTCCACACCAGGTCCCTTCTTCCTCACATTTTTAAAAGCTAAGCGCTATAACCATAAAAGATAATTTACTTCGCGCAGATTCCTGGAGAAATTTGTAAATTGCTGTTCTTCTGTTACCATATAGTTTATAAAGTTTTTCCGGTGGGTTCGGTCAGGAAAATAGCTGCGCCCATGAATGAAATCCGGCTCCCATTCTCGGGAATTGCAGCCACAGCCGCCGCTTCCTCGCTTCCATGACTGGACCATTTCCCCGCGTTTCCCTGTTTCATTCAATGCGAAATCGCCTGAAAACTTTGGCCTGAATGCGGAAGGAGCTGTCGCACGAATCGAATTTCACAATGGCCGAAGAAAAAGAGAGAAATAAGATATTTAATACTGCGACCGATATCGCCCAAAATAGCTGGATTAGGTTCGAACACAAAAGAAAATGAAACCAGCGATTGCCTGTTGAATAGCCTAGAAGTTTTGTTTACCACCTCGCAACGGTTTAAAGCCCAAGCCTACCCCAGCTCATTTTCCTGAGTTTCTCCCGCAACGAGTGGTCATTTGAGAATCGAGTGGTCATTTGAAATGCCAAATGACAGTTGATGATTTTTGCAGCTGAGCAGATGTTGTGAGTTGGATTTGCCTGCCACACCAAACAATGATGAACACCCGCCAGAACAAGTCATGAAGTCAGCTTTCGGCAATACAAAGAAAGGGCACAGAGCGAGTGAGCCAGAGAGAACGAGAGAGAGCGAAAGAGAGCGAGAGAGAGCGAAAGTTATCAACAATTATCGCAATCTGGATGCAACCAATCTTGAACTTTGTGGTCATTGCACTCTGGATGTTACATTTATTTCACTCTGATGTTTCAATTATTGCAGTCAGGAAGAAACAATAATATAACACTTAGATATAACAATCTAACAACTAGTTCACTCTGAATGAACCTAATTATTACACCTATAGGTGTGACAATTATTGCACTCCGGGTATGATAATGATTGCACAATGATATATACCTAACAATTATTGTACTTTGAATTACCTATTGAATGAGCAAGCAACATCTTGTTACACAGCCTCACCAATTGCAAGCTAACCTGTTCTCACTCCACTTGAAACGCTTGTAATGACAGTCATTATTGCTCCTGCTGCGATGTAAGTAAAAGCCAGCAACATTCTCTTTTCATTTAGAGCATTTAGAGATATTTCTCCATTGATGGTGGTAATGATGATGGTTGGTAGAGGAGGAGCAGAGCAGATATGGATGAAGAATATCATTGATGGTGCTATGATGAAATGATCTTCTAACAAGATGACACATTGCAATCGGTCGTAATTGCCAACGGTTAGCTAAACACCTGAAATTAGAGAACGAGAAAGAAGGGAAATCTAACGTTGCTTCAACAACTCCACGCCCCATCAGCCGTTTCCGAAAATTATTAGCAAGTTTTATATTTATATTTTTATATTTTTTATATTTTAATTTTATTCATTTAATTTTTTTTTAATTTTTTTTTAATTTTATACTTATTTTATATTTTATATTTTCATATTTTATATTATTTTATATTTTTATATTAAATATAAAGTTTTATATTTAAATTAATAGCAAAATTAATAGCAAGAGAAAAAAACATCACTTTGAATGGGCCGAAGGCTCACAATCATTTTTGTGGTACGTTATTGAAAATCTATTTGAATGTTTGTTGGGATTATTTTGCAATTGGCATGTCACGGATATCTGCATGCGGGACTTGGTATGCACAGGTATGCTTAGGAATTTCATGAAGATTTTGCGGCGCTAACGAATTTGACATTATACAGACACCGCGCCGTTGTTGATTGTAGACAGGAGATATTTCAAAGGCCTGGCAATATAAGAGCCATCTAATTTCAACCGTGCTTGATGCGTCTCACGCCTTACACGAATGTCATGATGTTTTGCGGCGAATGCTGCGATTGATTCTAAATGGAACCTGAATATGCAATGAATTGCTAAGTTCGAACAACTTTGGAATGGAGTGTATTGCCCGGGGCTTAATCATAAAAATATCTCCCACGACCTGACGACCTGACATTTCCCGATCACGAATCTACATAAATATGTTTTCTCTTTTCGGTTCCTGTATGAAAATTTACACGTTTCTATGTTTTTGACTCGTATACTCTGACAAGTGTGCGCGGAAAAGTGCAATGTTTTCCGCAGTGAGATTGAAACATGTAAGCAAAGTGCAGTAAATTCTTTCAACGTCCATGCATTTTAACTTTCTGAAAACGCCACTGCATTTTAGTATTTTGCATTTTGCACTTTGCATGCACGATTTTCTCTATGTCTGTGCGAATGCGTGGTCTGTATGAGTACGTAATGCACACGATAGGTTAGCAAAAGAGGCTCGCAGGCTAGCTTAATTCTTATTTAGTGTCCTGAACTAATTCGAGAATTCCAATCCAGCATTTTCACGACTCTGATGTGGCGCAAGGGAGATGGAAATTGCGATCGTCCCTTAACCTTCTACCGAAGCCCGACATTTTTACACCGACCGTATATTAGACATTCTTTGCCCTTTCCGGAACTTTTATTGACATCAAAATAGTGCGGTCAGCTACACGATCGTTTCCTAATTCGATTTTACACAGGCCATCATGGGGATCTCCAGTGTTCAACAGTATCCATTGCATTGTTGAAAATGCAACAATGGAATTTTTTATCCGTCACAGTTAAAGTGAGCATAATTCGAAATAGAAATGAAATGTTTGCATCGTTAGGTCAAGACATAACTTTGCAGCGGCTTAGACCAATGTGTAAAAGTCTATGTAGAGTAGGATCTATGTATCTAAAGTCTATGTAGAGTAGGATCAGGGAAGGAACTGTATATATCCAGGCTGCATTTGGAGTCTCTGGATTAAACACTGTCGACTCCTCTTTTTCTGCATCAGCACGATTTTTATTAAATAGGGAGATACGTGATGATACGACCACAACCAGCTAGCTATTCGTATACGAAACGTGGATGGACCCATGACGCTTTCTCTGGTGAGTTTTTACGGAGAAAGTAGGACAAAATCTATATTTTCGTCTCTATATTTTATATCCCGCAAAAACAGCCCTGCAGTGCCGTATAACTTAACAAGAACCGCCATGATAGTTCTGCAGTAATAATGAAAATAAAAATAAAAATATATCAAGCGGGAGATTGAAAATGGGAATTGCTCGAATCCTATTATTGAACGACCGACAACCGACCAGGCATTGTCAACAGTACTAGGTGGCGCAGAAGGACTGCTGATGTCAGGATGTTTAATCCCCAGAAGAACAGTTGACATACGCAGCAACTCTTAATTCTCAGAAGAGAAGTTGAGACGCATGTTCTCTTAATCCCCAGAAGAGTAGTTGACACGCAGTACTCTTAATTCCCCACGAAGTAGGTATCTCCTAATCTCCAGAAAAACAGTTTACATGCAGTATCTTTAATCCCCCGCAAGAGCAGATGACAGCAGTAGGTATATCGTAATCTCCAGAAGAGCAGTTTTCACGCATTATCTTTTAATCCCCAGAAGAGCAGTTAACACTCATTTACTCTTAATCTCCAGAAGGGCAGTTAACACGCATTATCTTTTAATCCCCAGAAGAGCAGTTAACACTCATTTACTCTTAATCTCCAGAAGAGCAGTTGACACGCAGTGTCTCTAAACCCCAGAAAAGCAGTTAACACGTATTATCTTTTAATCCCCAGAAGAGCAGTTAACACTCATTTACTCTTAATCTCCAGAAGAGCAGTTGAACGCAGTGTCTCTAAACCCCAGAAAAGTAGTTAACACGTATTATCTTTTAATCCCCAGAAGAGAGTTAACCCATTTACTCTTAATCTCCAGAAGTGAGGACACGCAGGTCTCTAAACCCCAGAAAAGAGTTAACACGAATCTTTTAAAGAAGAGCAGTTAACACTATTTACTCTTAATCTCCAGAAGGCAGTTGACACGCAGTGTCTCTAAACCCCAGAAAAGTAGTTACACGTATTATTTTTAATCCCCGAAGAGCAGTTAACACTCATTTACTCTTAATCTCCAGAAGAGAGGTTGACACGCAGTGTCTCTAAACCCCAGAAAAGTAGTTAACACGTATTATTTTTAATCCCCAGAAGAGCATTAACACTCATTTACTTTAATCTCCAGAAGAGCAGTGACACGCAGTGTCTCTAAACCCCAGAAAAGTAGTTAACACGTATTATCTTTTAATCCCCAGAAGAGCAGTTAAACTCATTTACTCTTAATCTCCAGAAGAGCAGTTGACACGCAGTGTCCTAAACCCCAGAAAAGTAGTTAACACGTATTTCTTTTAATCCCCAGAAGAGCAGTTAACAATCATTTACTCTTAATTCCAGAAGAGCAGTTGACACGCAGTGTCTCTAAACCCCAGAAAAGTAGTTAACACGTATTATCTTTTAATCCCCAGAAGAGCAGTTAACATCATTTACTCTTAATCTCCAGAAAGCAGTTGACACGCAGTGTCTCTAAACCCCAGAAAAGTAGTTAACACGTATTATCTTTTAATCCCCAGAAGAGCAGTTAACAATCATTTACTCTTAATCTCCAGAAGACCGTTGACACGCAGTGTCTCTAAACCCCAGAAAAGAGTTAACACGTATTATCTTTAATCCCCAGAAGAGCAGTTAACAATCATTTACTCTTAATCTCCAGAAGAGCGTTGACACGCAGTGTCTTAAACCCCAGAAAAGTAGTTAACACGTATTATCTTTTAATCCCCAGAAGAGCAGTTAACATATTTACTCTTAATCTCCAGAAGAGCATTGACACGCAGTGTCTCTAAACCCCAGAAAAGTAGTTAAACACGTATTATCTTTTAATCCCCAGAAGAGCAGTTAACACTATTTACTCTTAATCTCCAGAAGGCATTGACACGCAGTGTCTCTAAACCCCAGAAAAGTAGTTAACACGTATTATCTTTTAATCCCCAGAAGAGCAGTTAACACTCATTTACTCTTAAATCTCCAGAAGGCAGTTGACACGCAGTGTCTCTAAACCCCAGAAAAGTAGTTACACGTATTTTTTAATCCCCGAAGAGCAGTTAACACTCATTTACTCTTAATCTCCAGAAGAGCAGTTGACACGCAGTGTCTCTAAACCCCAGAAAAGTAGTTAACACTATTATTTTTAATCCCCGAAGAGCGTTAACACTCATTTACTCTTAATCTCCAGAAGAGCAGTTGACACGCAGTGTCTCTAAACCCCAGAAAAGTAGTTAACACGTATTATCTTTTAATCCCCAGAAGAGCAGTTAACACTCATTTACTCTTAATCTCCAGAAGAGCAGTTGACACGCAGTGTCTCTAAACCCCAGAAAAGTAGTTAACACGTATTATCTTTTAATCCCCAGAAGAGCAGTTAACACTCATTTACTCTTAATCTCCAAAAGAGCAGTTGACAGGCAGTGTCTCTAAACCCCAAAATAGCAGTTAACATCGAAGAATCTTTTTAAACTTCAACTCACTGAAACAATTTTTGAATATGGTTGCTGAAAAAGGGATTATGATATCCCTAATTATGGTAAGCATCATTGTTGTGAAATTGGTGGGTGAATTTCCCCGATTGCCTTCCCATCATATCTGAAATGAAAAAGAACTATACCAATTCTGGACACCATTCTGGAATCATCTGGTATACGCTTTCGAATAATATTTCCATCAGCGCGTGCGACGTAATGCGTCCTGATCGGACGGATTTATTGACATGGCAACCAAATGGCATGTCTTCGAGACAAAAACAACAAAGTTTTAAATGCTTCAACACAAACTTTTATGACTTTGTTTGACGTCGAACAGCTGCTTCAAGGACGATTCTAAAAGCACAAAACAAGCAATGCAGAACCTTTTTGTCGGATGAAGCTACTAATGTAAACCGGGCTTGAAATTCTTCTTGAATAATGGAGAGGTGGCGATTGCAAATTTGTGCAAATCGACAGCACCAAAATCTTCCAAATCCGTTAAAGCACTGGAAATGTAAGCTTTTAGTTAAATGCATCTTGGAATTACTGATTTGGATTTGCATGGACGTGCTTTTCTGTTCTGAAGAGGAGAAAACCCAGCCTAGTATCTCGCCGGATATTCTTTCCCGAAAAAAGGTATTCGAAGAACGGTTCTGCAGAAGGCTTGCTAAAAACTGCTAAAGAAAATGCATTTAAAGGCAAAGCTTGTTGTATAACCGATGCTCCTCCTATCGAGAAGGGCAAATTGAGCAAATTGACAGCATATTTCAGATATCCAAAGCCTCTTTAAAAGCATGAAAAACCCGCAGAAAGTATGCATGTTTCGAAAACAAAAAGTCATCACGCGCAAAATTCGTGTCGGGCCTAACCTCGAATAATTGCGCAAAAGTCCACTGCTACCCGGAGTTAAACGCTTGGCGATAATCGAATAATAGTCACACGTAAATGCATTAATGGTGTCCAATGACTTGAATGGCGTCCGATGACGTTAATAGCGTCCAATGACGTGAATGTCGAACGTGAGTGGAATCGTTGATACCTTTAATTAACTGATTGAGTTGGAATGGATTTGGAAAGTAGCGTCCTTGCGAACACGTTTTTGCAGGCAAAATCCAGAAAAGTTTTTTCGGTGGTCGGCGAAAGTCTTCGAAAGTACTTCACGATCAAGTCTGAGGCCTTGTAAATCCCAAATGGCACCAAGCACTGCTTCGCATATCGCGTTCGAGCAACGCGTGAAACCGGAACAAGCTCGACAGAAATTTGATTACATTTTTGAACTGGCTGAGGCCTCTGACGATTTATCCCATATCTTTAGAAGAAAGGAATGAAATTTTTTAGAAGAAAGGCTTTTCGTGTTTCAAGCAACTTTTTATGATTGGGACTTCTGTGTTTAGCTCAGGTGGGACGACAGCCAGCACCTGAATTTTTCAAAACACTCCAAAAAGCACCCGAAAAATAATAACTGATACTGATGCATAAATAAAAGTCCTGTGCATGTCCTGCGTGGAGTTATACAACACGTATACTTTTCACGAGTGAATAGGCATAACGGCGACAGAATTAATGTATTCATGCATGTAAAAATTTGCACCCTGAAAAAGCAGGTTACAAAAGCAGGTTACAAAAAAAGGATCACAAGATTAAGACCAAGTACACCCTGTGTCGATCAACCATGGCCGTATATTCTTATGCAAGAATACGTTACAATGCTGCCGAGGCATATAGGCAGATACGGGGTATATCGCTGTAGTATGAGTACACCCTGAAAAATGACTAGGCATAAGCCAATGCACTACTTCATGTGTATTTTGAGTATATTGGGTCATTTACTAGACCCCCTATAAGGCCTTAGAGATACAGACCAAAATGCAGCCTGATGCAACATCGCATCGTTGCAGAGCAGAGCGCAGCTAGGCCAAGGCTACAAAGTTATTTTCCAGCCTGAGCTTTTCTTCATCGCGAGGAGGCGAGGCGATGCGAAGCGACTGTTACGCGAAGCAAACTTTCGCCCTTCTTCATTATCAACGTTTATTTTGCACGAGATGAAGTGTCGAAAATACGAGGAAAGTAAAGTTACATCGTCAGAGGGAAGCCAGGCTCACATGTTAGCTTGCTTCGTAGAACTCCGGGAGAAAATCCTTCTCCGTGCATGTCGTGTAATGCTTTGGTATATTTTGAGGAAAAGGACGAGCAGCAGCCACCGACTCGTATGTCGCAAAATCCAGCATGTGGATGGCAACGAAATCAGCAGCCCAGAAAAAGTGTGGAAAATCGCTGGGCGGATTTCATTTTATTGCTAGACCAGCAGTTGTGTCAGTGAAATGTTGTTCGTCATCGATTCGCACCGAATCGTGTTGTCAATCGAGTGACGAAGCAAAATTTCAAAAATTCGACATCGAAAAAAAAGGAAAGAAAATTGTGAAGCAAGATGACGGTTGTATGATGGAGATTGGGTGAAAGGGAACAAATCCATTTGAGTCGTGCCAAAAGAGTTCACCCCTTTGTCCTCCAACTCTTGCATTTTTACATGCGCAATGAGCAGGGATGTGAACTTCTGAAACTTGAAACTTTCAAAATTCAAATCCCGATATAACGGATCGCTAGTCAGAGATCAAATTGCTCGTAAAGTTTTTCGCGGCTCAAAATATTGGCGTAATTACCGTTAACTCGTTCTTTGGGAAAACTAAAAAATTCGAGCATCGCGACTGAAATTTGAAAACAATCCACGGAATCCAATTTCAAAAATTATTTTAGAATTAAAGTCGATCTAGAAAGCAGTGCTTTTTGTCACCAATTGTATGAAGATGCACATTTGTTATTCGTGCTGCGTGTAAAAAAATAAAAAAAACCAAAATCAGAAGAGTTCATGGACAGGAATCATTCACTGCTTCCAGTACCTTTGCCTTTTTGCATCTACGTACACTCCTCACCAAAAGTTTTCGAACATAGGAGCTCGGTTTCAACTCAGGGGCCATTCAGAATACATGGCGTCGTGCGCTGCAAAACATCATGACACTCGTGCATGGTGTGAAGTTGCATCAAGACCTGTTGAAATTAGATGCACCCTGTATCAATTAGGCCTTCAAAATTTCTCCTATGTTCGAAGGCATTTGGTAGACTCTGTATATTCAGCTCTTGCTCTTGGCAGGAAGGTAGACGCCGCGCGGCGTCTTTTTAACGGAACATCTTATTATTATAAGTGATGCTTCAGAGAAACGACATTGCTGCAGAAGCTCCACTTGCGTTGATCGACAAGAAAATTAGAGACATTGGACAAGCAATTACAAAGGCGGAAGTTCTTAAATGGCGACGTTTGGTAAATGATTCACCGAACTCCTTGGCATCTCTCCATCAAGTTTTCATTACATGCCCCCCCTAATTTTTATTTTCTCTCACCTGATACTGTGACGTTCTTGTTTAATGTACGTACCTGCATTTTTATTCTCCCTTACCTGACACGTTGCTTTCGTAGCGTGTCAAGTTAGGGAGTATAAAAATGTTGGTAAGTACTTAGTCAGGTTTCAGCCAAAATTCTCTTCTTGAACATGCAAATAAAAAAAATAAAATAAAATAAAATAAAATAAAACAGGTATAGGCCTATCCATTTTTGAGTGAACACTCTCCGAAAGAAGGATCAAAATTTGGCGAACTGGGTCAAAATACGTGAGCCGTTCTGAATACGCGGGCCATAGGAGAGTTTTGTCAGACTTTTTAAGCACGGGTCAATGTTATTCCCCATCTAGTAAGCGCCGTTAAATGCATTCCTTCATGTGATGTGTTTTGCTGCGCATGCGAAATGGGGAATTACATTGCCCCGTGCTTCAAAAGTCTGAGGCCCGGGTATTGAGAATGGCCCCGTAGTGCGTCAGATAATACTAGTCAGACTACGAGAATTGTGACGTCACGGTTTTTCTCTTGCAATTCAGATTGGCGCTGTGGATAAAATCGATGCGACGCCCACAAAAGCTTAAATTGCTTTTGAACCAGGTAAAGGATTTCGATTAAACTAATTGTGGTTAAATACTGTCAAATGTGCCATCTCGCCGTCTGTCACCCTATTCCAAATTTTCCGCAGATAAAATCCGGAAATCATGCTATAAATGGAAATGGTGAAGTTGACATGCTGTAAAATTTCGGGTTCCTGTCGCATGTTTTCGTTTATTGCACGGTTTGTTCTACTGTGACCTCCTAAAGAAAAGTTTCGACCTGAAGTTCGAGCTGAAGAAAAGTTTTAGGGGAAGTTTTGACCTTTCCAAAACCACTAATCTTAATGCATTCAAACGTTTCTGACTGCATTTATCACCGAAACTGTGAAACATGATTCCATTTCGTCACGAAAACACGAAAGCGCATCACAAAAGGACGATGTACAAACCCATATTTTCATCGATTGAGCGACGTTTTATGCCATGACCTCCCATTGACTTGCGAAGAAATTAATGGTGAAGCTTTCAACTTTCTAAAAATGTCATAATCATCGCAGTTAAGTTGAATACCATGTGGAAATTTTGCCAATGAGAAAATGCAACACGGTACCATTTTGTCTTGGAAACACAACAGCGCATCATTAGCAGGTTGACATTAACAGGGAGACATGACCCTCAAATGCAATGATTTTGGTATCATTGGAAGGGTCATCATCCTCAGGACAATTGCGGACGTTGCAGCAAGAAATCACGCAATTCTCCGGCATTGCAAAATAGCTCCCAGCAGTCCAAATTGGTCTATGATTTTTGAATGTATATGGAGTGTGTTGCTGGTTTCTCTTCTCCAGGAGAGACAACCAGTAACAGCAAGCTCCTAACATTGAAACAAAATATGATTGTTCATCACACCACATACCTACTTTTGTGAATTTTGATTTTCAAAAATCAAGAGTTCCCAATTTGATTCCTATTTCAACTATTTTGACCTGCATCTGCAAACTGTTGCTATTCGCTGATGGCAATGGGTCCCTGTCGTTATCAGGATAATTTCCGATATTTTAGTTTTTTTCCTTTTTCAATTCTCCCCATTCAGATTTTATGATATTCGAATTTAATAGAAAAGTGGAGTGTTCTTGGGATATAGCAAAGGAGTGATACTGCCCTGCCTGGTGGAAAACGCATAAAAAAGGTTTGACAGCCAACATCATTATATTGCAACAGCTTGGAAATTGGAAAAAGATGCCTAAGCCCATTCTTTTTTGAAAGTTACATTCTTTCAGTCTCTTTCCCTGGTGATATGGGAACGCGTATGGCTTGGCGTGTGAAAATGACCATATCATAAAGAGGACGACGCTCTTGGCCTGCCTGTTATGTACAGTGCCGAGAAAATTAATTGCGCCATATGTGGTGGAATTTTTGTTCGGTTTTTCGGGGAAACCTCAAACCCATCGACATTGGTGCCCATCATTGATTTGACACATATTTCCGCTCATAAAATCCTTTTTTTAAATTTGAAATCATCAAATTTCTCGCCGTTTTCTCGGAAATTTCGAAAGATCGGCAGTGACTTATGGTTCAAGTTTTTTCTCGGTGTACACAGAGCAGCCACTGGCCGGTAGGTACTTGGCTTTCAAAAATCCTTGGAAAGCAGATTGGATATAGGACGCTCTTCACTCGAAATAACTGTTCGATGCTGTGTTCCACGAACAATTGCCGGCATTTTCATGCATCACTCCCATATTTTCAAATGTTTTCGGTTTTCAGAATTGGCGGCCTTGGTATTTGCATCCTAAATGTGCCAAAAGTGCACTAGCTGCTCTCAACGAACACTGCGCACTTCCGAACACTTCGTAGCAAATCTGCGCCTTAGCGTTTGTTTCTCTTGAAGTAATAGTCCAACTCATTTTCTGTGATTTATAGGAAGGATTTCGGAGAGACTCTTGCAGTCTCCGTTCTATATTTTCACTACGTATGTCTACTGCTCCGCCTGTAGAGAGAGAGAAAGAGCGGAATAGCAGGAGAATAGCACTTGAGTCTACACGGACAATTTTGAATGGCAATTCTAGAACAAAGAAAGAGTGATTGCCGACATCCCTTTTTAGTCAGGGACAATTCGTTCTTCCTAGTTCTATATGCATTAAGCCCGTTGTTATTCGCGACCTCGCGAGAGGGAATTGCGAATTCTGCAATCGCCAGGAAAGAGAAGGGGAGAAGGGGACTCACGCATCATTTTTCGCCCCCAAGAATTCAACAAAAATCCTCTTGACGGCCATTCGAGGATGGTTCCATAGTCGGTTCCCTGGTTAGACACTCGCTTTTTTCATGGGGTACTTTCATTGTCTTTTCCGTTAAATGGAAACAATGATATTTTAACTTTTTGACACCATGATAATTTTCAAATGAAAATTATGTGGGATAGAAATTTTAGTTTGCCCCGGCCTGTACAGATTTCCCACGATTCTATTTCATGTAGGATTTTACAATGAGAAAAACTTTCATTTCTATTCCGCATAATGTTCATTTAAAAATCTCTTCGATGCGGGTCTTGAAACGAACAAAAATCCCATTGTTGAATTTTTGCATTGTTGTGGACAGTGGTGGAGCTCCCCGTGTAAAAGACGAATGCAAAATAGAATAGAATCAGGGGACGATCCGAAAATGTTGTGCTAAGGGGGGACAGTTCTTTACAAAAAAGGTTATCACATACCGGGGAAATGGGAGATGGTGATTTTTATTTGCAAAAAAGGCTTTGCTCATGTTAACATTGTTGACTTATTTTAGGTCCAACAGCAAGCGAACGGACAATCAGTCTACTTGTATATGCGGTCAAAGACTACACTGTTGATATTTCTTTTAGAACATTTTTAATCCGGAACTTCAATGAAAAAGTGAATTTTCAAGAGCATGTCGGTGGCATTGAACACTAGATATTTACACAGATAACTATACCTGAGATACCTGGAGATATTCTCGCGGGAATTCGTGTTGCCTATATACGCTCTTGAAAAAGTCAATTTTCATTGAAGTTCCGGATTAAATGTTTTCCCTTGCGTTTATTTACATTTCGTGAGCTTGAGTTGCTTTTGTGTGAAACCGTTTTTTTTTTTGCAATGACCTGTACTCTTTATTTCTCCTGAAGGGACCGGTGACGGGCAGAACGACCTGAGGCAGAAGTGGACTGAGGCAAATTTTTGCATTTTTGGAGGCTGATTTTTTAACTTCTCCGGATTAGGTTAGGCCAGGTTAGGTTAAGTTAAGGAAGGTCAGGGGTAAGCTACCACCTTCATACAAAAAACTCCCTCCTTTGTCCAATTCTGCCTCAGTCCACTTCTACCTCAATCCGCTCTATCCCAGTCCCCCGATCCCTCCTTGAGAATGCCCTCAAGTACGCTTGGAGAAAAAGAAGAATTCCTCCAACAAATAAAGAGACCGTCATGGCTTACAGAAATTAAAGTTTCACACAGTAATTTTAATCGACGAGTGTGAGGCATTCTCGGTTAATTTCAAATGGAATAACATGTCACAGTCACAGATGACAGAAACAATTACGACTCCCATAAAACAAGCACTTACATTGGATTATGGGAGTCATTAATTTTTCTGTCACTGTGTACACTGTCTGGTATCATGGATGTGCCGTTCCTGGCCATGGCTGCAGGAATTCTCTCAGGGGGATGTACAACCACAGAATCAATAATGACTCCCAGGATCCAATCTAGATACTTGTATGAAGGGAGTGATTGTTGTTTATGTGGCAAAGTGTCTGCAAAGTGACTATTTTGTCCGTTTTCCCCATTGCAACTCACCCTCAGGATCACCACAACAGCCAATTCAACTGACGGATGCATGTTGGTAACAATGGAAAAGGAATAAGCGTTGTGCATAGAAGTGAAACTTTCCCAACACAAATCTATCCACTGAATTTGCTTGAGTTGGACTTGAGGGTGAGTTTCAATGGTTGAACCAGTGAACGGAGTGTTTTTGATCAGATGCAAAATCAGATGCGGCATAGATAGGTACCACAATCTGAGCATTTGAAGAGAAAAACAATTCAGTTTTAAAAATAGCATAATATGGGTCATCCTTTTTACCATTAGCTATCTGGAAACAGTCGTGTGATGCCAATCGAGAACAGAACAATCTAATTTATGGGGCCGGAAATACAAAAGGTTTCATGTTCATTGAGCTCAGATACGAACTCGGGAATTTCAGCCCAATTTAAGCAGGAAAAAAACGATAATTTGGCTTCTCACCCGTGGAATTCCCTCCGTAGCATCTCGCCCGGTTAACTTTCCTACCGAGTGCGATATTGACCTGATTTTTCATTTATTTGTTTATTTCGTTTATTAAAAATCAGTTCGCATAAATTGGTGAACATTGTCGCCGTAAGGCCGTCAGATAATCAAGGATAAAATCAACAAAATGGCAAAAGAACTAGGTTAGAAGTTTGCAGAGATGTTTCCCACGCACTGGCCATTTAGACGATAAACGACGAGCTTGCAGGGAGAGAATTCCAGTTGCGGATGGTGCGCTGAAAAAATATTTTATTGTATTGAGTACTTTTTATAAGCGGTGCAGAGACATGAAAGGCATGCTTGCTGCAACGAGGCGTAGGAACCCTTACAAAACCAGGTGGAAGATAAATCAAGCACTTATCTGTTGCGTGTCACCACGATTTTTCGGAGAAGAGCCGCTCGACGATCCTGTCTACGTTGGACTAAGGTATCAAGCCATAGTTCGCAAAGCAGGGACGAGACAGAAGATTTCCTGGAGTTATTATTAACTATGTAACGGGCCGCCTCTCATTAGACTTTTGCAAGGCTGTGAATCCTCGTACACGGCGGGCTTTAGCAACCACGTGATAAATGTGCTGGGACCAGTCAAGGGTAGAAGTGATCAGTATTTCAAGATTAGTAACAGAGTCGGATGAATTTTAAGAGTCACTCCATCAATGCTGTAATTGAGAGACGGCGCAACCGCTCCAGAAGGCCTCGTACGGTCCTTTCGGAAACGAACTGAAGTACATTTTGTGATGTTGACTGACATATGCCATTTGGAGCGCCATTCTGGAATTGAGTTCGGGTCTCGCTGCAACCAAATGGAGTCGGATGCAGAGAGGATTGGCTGATAAAGCATGTCATCTGGATAAAGTCATCTGCATAAAGTCGAATGGGGCACGAAACCGAAGCTATACAATAGTCATTAAGAAAAAGAAGAGGACCGAGAACGCTGCCCTGCGGCACACCATGTCCAACTATGACACGCTCATCAGACACCGTGTTCAGAATTTTAACTTTAGCGGAACGGCCAGTGAGAAAAGATTTCAATAATCGTGATAAATGTGAAGAGGAAGAAAGTGCGTCAAATTTTTCCAATAGTATAGGGACGAATAAAGCATGCGGAACGACATCGAACGCTTTGGACACAGGTCAATGAAAATGACGTGAACCTCAACGTTCTGTTCAAAAGAGCAGTGTATGTCTTGCACAAAAGAGATGAACTGGGTCTCACATGACAATACTTTTCGAAACCCATGCTGTTGGTGGTCCAGGAAATCAATGCTATATCTGGGAAATTTCGGATTATGAAACCAAGGTGCTGCTCAAAGAGCTTGGCGAAGGTTGAAATTGAAGAGATGGGACGATATTTCTTAGGGTCATGGCAATCGCCTTTCTTTGGGACAGGAGTGGATGAGAGACTCTTTCCAACTCGAAGGAAAGAGTCTGTCATCAACTGATATTTACCATCATTAACCATAATACTTGCAAGACATTCAAAAAAAATTAATTGCCCCAATCCGATCAGCAATGAAATGAATAGAATGGTCCTGTTGCAGCAATTGCAAGCGATTATACATCGGTTCAACTCTCTCGTCTATTGGAAATTGACTTTAGGCGCAAAGCTTGCTGTGCCATTTGAGGCGGACAGAGAATTGAGCAATCAATTATTTTGATTCGCCGTAGCTGTATTGTTGCCCGCATATAGAGTACATAAAACCAGACACCAGAGGAAGAAAGAGAGAGAGGGGGGAGAGGGAAAGAGGGGGGTATTTCTGTTTCGAAAACAGAACTGGTATCATCAATGACTATCTATCTGTATACGTGTTTACTGTGTTTCATGTCGTCTAGATTTGGAAAACATCCAGAACGAGTCTTGGCATCTGTCCCACCAGCATCACAGGACGAACGGGAACGGAATGAGGGAAGATGGGAGATCTCTTTGCGACTCGTTGACCAACCACAGAGGGCGCGATACAGAGGGTTGCAAACCTGCTGTTTTGTTTCCATTATTCCATTTCAGTGGTTGGTTGGAAAGGAAGTGGGTAGGTACGCCGAGCAATGCAGCGAAATAATGGAATCACCTTCGGCGGCGTTCAAATCTAGACTAATATGTTCCGACTAGCATAAACCCGCAACAAAAAAACTAGGTCAGCGCAATGTAGAGTGGCGGCGGAATTACTGTACTTATACATGTAAAAATTGCGGCTGTTCATATTTTAGCAGAAACTTAATGCTGCAAAAATTAAAGAACCTCTTCCACAACCGAGGTCAAAACGTGACAGCTCCAGGAAGCTCTTTTGAAACCTGGCGCTTTAATTTCTACCGCCTGCATATGTGTAAAAAGGAAGAAAGTTTCGGAGGCAACCGTTGAATGGGAAAAATACATTTATGAGTACATTAATTCCGCCGCTACTATACATATAGGCACAAAATGCATTCGGGAGTGCCGAATGTTCGAATAAAAGAATTACTTCTTCCTTCCTGGCCAAAAAAGTTTCGCAAAGTACTGCGGTTGGGAGCAGAGCGTAGGTACATCTGCCAAACGAAAAAAAGTGAAAAGTTTTGTTTTATGGCTCTCATCCTGCATGTTTGCCCATGAAATTTTAAGAGAATTGTCTGCAATGAATTGTTCTGACTGTTACTGCGAACAGGTTTTTGAATTCTTTCTAGTTGTTATTCTTATCTCCAAAAGGGCAATTCACTCACAGACAAGTTTCTGTGTGCGTTCGCAAACTTTTACTATCTATGCCTCCTTCTAAACATTTTGTGCACCATTTTCAGTGCGCGGAAGAACATCACTGTAATTTTAAAATGTCCAAATGTGAGACCACTGACCAAAGAGACAGAACTGCACACCATATTTTACATTTTAGACGCCTTTCAAACAAGGAGTTCAAAGATTAACCATGCATTGTAGCGGAGGAATTAATGTATAGCGGCGGCGGAATTAATGTTCTCATACATGTAAAAAATTGCAACCGTTCAGATTTTGGCAAAAATTCAATGCTACAGAAATTAAGGATCCTCTTTTGTAGACAAGGTCAAAATCTGACACCTCTATTGTAGAACGCTTTGTTGAAATCTGGTGCTTTAATTTTCTCCCGCCTGCATAAGAAAAAAAAGTTTCGGAGGCAACGATTAAATGGGAAAAACACATGTGTGGGTACATTAATTTGCCGCTACTATTACACATGTGCTTTTCCCATTTATCTGTTGCCTCGGACGTTTTTCTTTCTTTTCACTCTTATGCATCAGGCGGTAGAAATTAAAGCGTCTGATTGCAACAAGGCTTTCTACATGTGTCAGATTTTGACGTCGCTTGTTAAAGAGGAACCTCAATTTCTGCAGCATGGATTTTTCGCTAACATCTGAACAGTCGCAATTTTGACAAGTGTACATTAATTCCGCCGCCACAAAACCAAGAAAGGCTACTCTGTTCTGAACCTTCGAGATGTAAACTTTGAAGCACTCTGTAAAAGCAAAGAAGTCATTTTCGACCTAACCGGAATAGATCTAAATGGATATTATCGTGTTGTGTTAGGGTGTCGTTCGCTGGCATGCAAGGTGACAGCCAAACAACTGTAATCAGCTTCCGCCTCGCGCTTATTGTCCCTTGGCTACTGCCTGGCCGCAGTAGTTGTCGCGGCCATTTTGGAGAGAAAGTCCGATTATTGGAAGAGATGTGTTTTTGGCATCGGCATCGGTATATCTGAAGCGGGTGGCCTGTCGTAAAACGCAGGCTACAACGCAGCGGACAAGGGGAAGCACTGAAGGCGATTTTCAAAGCTGTTGCTTGCTTATTGTGCTGGCTGCCGAAAATTCTTCGCTTGAATTTACAAACTCTATTGCTAAGCATATAGGCACTCAATTTAGGCAGGAATAGATCTCGTAAATGTTAATCCCGATAAATTCGACAGCTAAAACCTATTCGCGGGATTAGAAAGTTTAAACAGGGCGATTTTGAAGGAATAAGTTTTCGCAATCAACTCGCGCGAGCTTCTCATTAGAAGCACTGCTGGTGTTGCAACCAGCGAGTTGCGCCAATAAGGCAAAGAATACGGAAAAGAACGACGCGCTTTTCAAAAGACGCATTCTCAGACAGGAAAGAAGGTTCCACATGTATCTTTGGGCTGTTGCGTCATTTGCGTGATATCCTTGAGAAAGGTTTCAGGCGACAGGCATGGCTGTTTTCAGTACAAAAAACTGTTTTTCTAAACACGAAAGCCTAAGTAACTAAGAATTGATACCTACCTACTTCAAGTAGCTTTGCAATTGGACTTGTTGCGACCACAGACAAAATGGACCCAAGCCATTGCTATTGGAACTCCAGCAATTTTTCGATTCCGCCAGTTCAGGGACTGAAAATGTTTGCTGTGGCTTTGCAAATCTCCGGAATTTATTCTTTGTGGCCTCGATTCGATTATAAGTTTTGCCTGAATTTGCAAAATCATTTTGCGAAACATAAAAAAGCGGGGTGATGGGACTCCAATTTCCCAAGCTGAGAAGGTTTTTCATTAGGTTAAACTTCCATATCCCTGACTACCACCGCACCAACGCCACACCCACAACACCCTCTTTCGCCACACCCGCACCATCCGAAACATCCGCCACACCCCTGCAGGGATGGCAAAGAGGATTTTCGTGCGCTTTCTTTTCATTCTTGTTTGTTGTTTGCTGTTTTTTTTCTTTCTTTGTGTTTGACATTGTTTTTATTCATTGTGTCATTTTATCATGAATACATCATTAGTTCCACATAAACGACTGATCAGGAGAGGTAACAATGTAAATTTAGCAGGCCATTTTCTTCTTGATTATTGTTTTTTCCCTTTTTCCCCTCATAACGATCTAGGTCGGCACCTGAAAGCAAAAGGCACATTATAGCCAAAAAGGGTAAAAACAATAATCACGAAGAAAATGGTCTGCTAATTTATGTACCCGCCGGATTTGGTGGGTACAAAAATCGCCTGACATAATCTAACTTAACCTATTCTAACCTAACCTAACCCAACCTAACCTACCCTCAAAGGGTTAGGTTAGGTCAGATTAGGTTGGGATAGATTATAGAAAGAAAAGAAAGCGCACGAAAATCCACTTTGCCCATCCCTGCAGGGGTGTGGCGGGTGTTGCGGGTGGTGCGGGTGTGGCGTAAGAGGGTGTTGCGGGTGTGGCGGGTGTTGCGGGTGTGGCGTGGGTGTGGTGGTAGTCAGGGATATGGAAGTTTAACCTTTCATGAAGCCATACTTCAGCCGTGCTTCAAAATACGTCCAGAAGAACGTGTAGACGGATTCCTATACGCGTGGATTATCGTGACGAAAACTCCAAAATTCTGGAGAAACATCAGGACGCAGAGGAAAGGCACTTTTGGCCCACACTGTACCTACTGTCTTCAGAATATGGGAGGTCGACACACTAAAGTCTGTTCTGTGTATAACTTCAGAATATGGGCCAAACCACACGAAAATTCGACAAATTCAGCGGTGACTTTAATTACGGTGACAAAACCACCAGCTAGTGAAGAAGGAAATCCTAGAAGTTTCAGTAGGTTGGTTTGTTTGGGTGCGAAAATTTGGCCTGCCTCACATGCACTGCGGCATTTAAGCCGATCGCAATATAGATGTCTTGGTGACGTTAGTTCAGCATCCCTGCAGTAAATGAGTCCATTATAAATTTTCCACCATTTTCCTTTGCTGTCGAAAATGGGCCTCAATTTCCATGTCAGCAAAAGCATCTCGCCTCCAACCAGCGAGAAGCGCTTCTTGTGCTTGCTTTGAAGAGTTAATTCCCTTCGAAGAAAGGCCTTAAGGGCCCTGTTTCACCGACTAGACTAGGAGACAAGGCCGGAGGCGTTTTTATACTGCATAGCCATGAAAGACACCGGGATGCAGACAACATGCGATGTATAGCTAAGAGGTTACGGGAGAAGCATATCTTAATTAAGGCGGCGTAAGAGTATACGGCGTTTTATTTTAAGTCGTATTGCATGCACACTTCGAAATTATAGACCTTCCCTGTTTTCCCTTCACCCATTATGAAATCAGCTCCATAACAAGTCCATGCATTTTTGGTAACAAAAAGTCGAAGGGGGCTTAAATTTAAGTGTAGATTTTCCAAATTTGATCGCTAAATTAGAATTTTTGCCTTTCTTTAGAAATTGCTGTCAGAGAATGTATTTACCCTTTCCGCTTTTGCTCAAAGATGAATTCGAATACATTTGATAACGGAACTTTTTTCTTGGAATGTATTGTATAACGGGAAATTTAATCACAGCAGCAATGTCGGCTCCGTTGCGTTCGGTGGCATTGTACTGGTGAAGTTACGTTTCCTGCAGTGTTTTTTCCTTGCAGCGTTTTTATTCCATACGCTGCAAAGAAAAAACACTGCAGGAAACGTAACTTAACCAGTAAAATGACACCGAACGCAACTGAGCCGACATTGCTGCTGTGATTAAATTTACCGTTACACAATACAATTCCAAGATGTAGCAAGCATTAGATGGTGATCATATTGAGAGCCATCAATATTCAGGCTACCATACGCCAAATGCGAGACCACCGAATTTGTTCTCGGTGTATTTTACAAGCGATTTCACGAGATAATTTCACGCCTGCATTTTCAACAGCTCATCGTTCAACAGCTTCAACAGCTTGTAGTTCGATTAAAATTAACCCTGCTATGTATGTATACTGTGTGACCGCAACCATTATAGGTGTGACAGGCGCGGAATGCGCAGCGGTGGAGGGGTCTTGGTGTCCGTTCACGAATCTCTTCAATGCCTCCCTGCAGAGTGGTTTTTACGCGAGGATAGCTCGTTAGAAATTGTGTGGTGTTCCATGGACCTTGGCAAACACTATCAAGTTTTTCTAGCCGCTGTGTACTTGCCCTCGAATTTACCCTCCAATGGCCAAATCCTTCCTGATCTCTACGACTCAATTAGAGCACATGGGTCTCTTGGCGACAAAATTCTTGTGTGTGGAGACGTTAATTGCCCAAATGTGTTTGCCTTTCGCCTGAAACCCGGGCCACCAGTCTCTACTGCGCCCCTAAATATTGGGACTCAGTCTTTCATCCCGCATGTTATTGAGTCTTGGAACAAAATCCCCAGAGAGATGTTCTCTAAACCAGTCTCGGCAGTCTCCACTCGATCATTTTGCTCTCTGCTGGGCAGGACAGGGCTTCAACTCTCATCTTTTCCCCCTCCTTCCTTTTGAATTCAACGTTTGCCTTATCGTTATGTTGTCCACTGCCTATTGAGTTATTGAGTTACCATTCATTGTTGCGTTTGCTTTCGCCGTAATTAATAATTGTCTGCTCGTTGTCTTGTTCACTGTAAATAATTTGTAAAATTGACATGTATTTTAGCGAGACTGATGCCCCTAAATACAAGGAACTTCTAATTCTAATTCTAAATAACAATGATAAATGCTTGGAGAACATTCTAAATACTTTGGTTTCCATCAAATGGTAGACAAACCCACACGTACCTATAACTCCTACTTCTAAATCCCTCCTCACCCACACGTTTGTCTCCTACTTCTAAATCCCTCCTCGACATTGCGATGGTCAATTTTCAGTGGTCGGGAGTTTCAGTTGATGTAACTCCTGGCATTGCCGGTCACGAAGCTGTGGTCCTTACATTGATCAACAAGCCCAACAGAAACAACAAAAAGATTGCAAAGGTATTTGTAAATTATTCTGCAGTCAACTGGACAAATTTGAATGAATTTTTACTTAGAAACCCATTATTGACCGAAACTCAATAAAAAGCAGGCCCATTAATGACACCTGGTTAACAATTAGGGACACCCTTAGGTCTTTTTATGAAGCACTGCCTGCAAGAAGGTTTAAAGTAAATTACAAATTTCCCTGGGTAAACCACAAGTTGAACAAGTTACTCCAAGCAAAACGGCGAGCCCATGATCGGAACACTATTGCCAGCTGCGAACTGAATGCGCAGATTTTAACTCAGAACTTATTACTACATTCATCAGTGATACCCTTGAAGACAAGCATTGTAGGAAGTTTTAGCAGTATTTAAAATCGCTGAAGCAGTCTAATAGTGTCCCAGCCATGATCACTCCCACTGGGACGATGGCGATTGACCCTTGTGAGATTGCCAATGTCCTAAACAATTATTTTTCAAGCGCTTTCTCTCCCACACGTGCCTTCCTCCTTCTCCCTCAAACTTGTATTTCTCTGCCCAAAATCTCACCCGCAGGTGTCAAGAAGCTTCTAAAAAATATCAATCCCAAGAAGGCCATGGGTCCGGATGGCTTGCCGGGCTGCTTACTCAAAGAACTTGCCCCCGCAATGAGTGTCACTCTTGCGGCCTTCTTCTCACAAATCATGCTACTTGGTGAGCTGCCACATGACTGGAAAAAAGCCTTGGTGGTTCCAATTTTGAAAAAAGGCTTGCCATTGAACAGACCAGAGAGTTATCGTCCGATTTCCCTCACTTGTATTTGCTCCAAAAGTTCGAACAAATATTGGCAACCTACATCAGGAAATACTTGTCAGACAACAAAATTCTTCACCCGCACCAGTTTGGATTTCGTGAGAACATGTAATGAGAGTCTCAGGTCCTTGTTGGTGAAATGGGTAGGAACCTGGATATGGGCCACTTCTTTCATGCAGTTTTCCTTGACTTCACCAAGGCGTTCGATCTTGTCCCCCACGACCAACTCCTTAGCAAAGTCCAGGGCCTTGGCTTCCCTCCAATTGTCCTAAGTCTCTTAGCCAGTTTTTTAGAGTCAAGGACCCAAAAGGTGTCCGTGCAATCAGCCACTTCCACTGAGTCGATCGTTTCCTCTGGTGTCCCGCAGGGTAGTGTGTTGGGCCCACTTTTGTTCCTAATTTACATCAATGACATCTCCCATGGGCTTACTTCTGGCATCCGCTTATTCGCCGATGACATTGTCCTCTACCGGAAAATTGTATCTCCTGCAGACATCGGAATGTTGCAGTCGGACCTGAACCGAGTTTCCGCGTGGTGCGATGCCTGGGCAATGCAGCTTAATTCAGCCAAGACCAAAGCTATGACGTTTACCCGGTGCGCCAAGAATGCCCTGAATGATACAGTGTACTTCATAAATTACGGCAAAATCGAAAATGTTTCGCAATTTAAGTAGGTACGTGAACTTGTTGTGTATGTATGATAATGGGGAAACCCATAAATTCAATTCAATTCAAATCAAATTCAATTATCTAAGGTTATTGCTTTCATGATCTGCGATCACATCTGACAAACAATCTGCTAAAAATTCCGAAAATGCTATAGCCTACCATTGATGCCAGATTCGCCAGTCTCGCATAGGAAGACACACCTGGAAGCATCTCCCGAACCTTTTTTACTTCCTTTAGGCACCGTTTGCAGCCATTACCCCCACAAAGATAGCAACACAGCCATCTTTACATAGTATTCACATTTCTAGATTTGAAACAGATCGAAGAACACAGTCAAAACATTCATTTGCATATCGGTGGTGAATAATCTCTGTGCGATAAAAAGTTTGTTTGATTTTTTACAACCATCTGCTGTTTAAGTTAACTGCACAACCAAGGGATCAAGGTGTGGTGTGATGATATTTTATCATCACATGGTCATTATATTGTAAATATTCGTATTTGATCATGCATTTTGATCAAAATTTTGAGGCGAGAGGATAACGATGATAATTCGCATTGTATCTGTTCATCCGTGATCACAAAATGATCTATGCAACCAATGTCTAATCATTCCTATCTTATCTTATTTATATCAGCGGATTTCGCTTATTGCGATAAAAGGTCTTGCAATCTGGAGATACACATGTTTTCTTTTTCCCCATTTAACCCCGGAATTGGGTGCAATCGTTCAAGCGGCGAGGCCGAGGAAAACATGGGGCACACGACATATGAGGGGGCTGGCAAGGGGGCCAACTTCACACACATCGAGATGCCATCATGTCGTGTGAAGAATGCGATCATGTGGTGCAAGAGGTTAATATCTTAGGTTAATCCCACCGTAAAAGTTACAGGTCTGCATCACAATAATTATAGGCCTTACTTGTTGTGAACATCAACTCAGGATATTGGTACAAAATGCAAAACAGACTATGGGATACGCAGATTATACGTATTCGTGTGCATTCCTTTGCATTCCAAAGAAAAACTAATAATTTTGACTGTCTTGAAGGAAATGAGGGAAAGGTGCGATTAGTTTAACGAAGGACACACTCACCACTTTGATCTTGCAAGAACCAACCAAAAATAAGGACGTATAAGTTCTATGCGAGGCAATTGGGCAAAGCTAGAACTTTATATCCTACATTGTCATCCACCCTGTATAATAATTCAAAAAGTAGCAATTTCTAAAAGAGTAATTTTCTCCAATGCGAAATAGTTGTTGTGTGACGTCAACAAAATGGTTGAAATCTGATAAGGCATTTTTCCTTCGAGAACTTTTTTCGCAGATCATCAATTTGTCTGATCTTATTGTCCTTCTATCATATTTCAGAAGGATAAAATAGCGATTTCTGCTCTGCGCGGAGCCGCAAATCGCAAAATGTTTGAGGACTTACCATGCTTTCCAATTCATGATTTTGAAATCCGTGTCCATGTGTGATCCAGGGTGTCAAAGAGGTCCTTCTGCAAATCACTAAAGAACTGTCACAAATCGCCAGCACGTTTACGATCCTTTCAAAGTAGGAATCGGTTATCGACTAACACTGCACTGCATCATTTCCTTTCAAATCGGTAGAATTTCTCAAGTAGATTTATTCGCAAAACTCGTGTTCATCACATCAAAAAGGTGATCAAAAACCACGAACTGCCAACAGTGCTCAAAGCCGCATTGAAGCGTCATCCTGACAAACTGCGTATGGGGAGAAACATTCACATATATTCAAAGACGGCTATAGTCTAGTCAGGACCTTGGAATCGAACCGCACAAATTCCTGTAAACACTCTCGCGCCCTGCGGTTCTTCCCCTCACCGTCAATCACTTCGGCTTGCAGCAGCTGCACTGCTTGTGACTCTCTCTCTCACAGAGAAAGCCAGACACAATTCGAAAGCACGACACTCACTAGGCTTTCATTTTGCGGCTTTATTTGGAAATATTGTCCTCTTTTTGTCTCGTTGTGTCACACTATTTGTCTATTCCAACAGAAATTCCTTCAGCTTCCATAATAGTAGACTGCACACTGTTGTTTGCGACACGTCTTCGAAACAGAAGTGTGTTTTTGCAGTGGTGTATACACTGTAAAAGCTACCGTTAAAAATGAAGATTTTCCTTCACTTCTCACGAATAAAGTCGAACGTTATAAAACAAACACCAATAAACACGATAAAAAGAACCAAAACAAACAAACAGGGAATATTGGAGAGGTCTAAATTGGCTAAAGGGAAATGAGATGAGGCCGGACTGCACCAAATATTTCTTGTTGAACACCGAGATCACATGATCACTGAGAACTCGGCGATGATTGGAGGTAAAGGGAGAAGAAGGAAAGAGTTTATTCCACTCCCTGGCAGTACGAAAGAAAAAGCTGACATGCTACACATTTTTCATGGCACTGTAGACCTACCATCTGACAGCGTTTGCCAAAGGACCGGAACCCGACCGATCAAGCGTGCCAAAATGTCTCACCTGGCACCCAACTAAGTTGTGCACAAATAAATGTGTTTCCCGGCGCAAAATATTTATTGGGTGTTCTGGGAGGGCGCGTTATTGTCCGTGCCGAGCCTGTGGCAGCGCATGCCCGAACGAAAAGTGCTCCACAGCCCATACAATCGTCAGAGGGAGTTCCCTCAAATGACAGTCAATTTCCTACCTTCCAATGCTGAAAAGCAAGCACTTTCCTTCATACACGTTAACTTACATGGGCCCTATTCCGTTTCGTAAGTACCTTTTCTTTGTTGCTTTCCAAAGCTCGCCCTGCTCCTTTTTCGGACGCACGTGTGCACTGCGCTGTGAAGGTACAGCATCGGGAAAATTAATGGAGCCTCTAACGTAAATTAAATGGCAGAAATGGTGTTGCCTCCGAAACTCTCCTTTACTTGCGTCTTTTTTCACAAATAAAAAAACTATCGTGTTTCATCAACATGTTGTGACATCTGTTTCACAAGTTTTGTTTCAACAATTTTATTGATTCGAAAAAACACTTTCGATTTTCTTCTTCATTTGGTTGGACTGCAAGGGAAAAACTTTGTTGCTAAATTTTCGTCGCGGAATCAAAAATATCATTGACTGTCGAAACTACACTTAAATTGCATGTGTGGTTCCATTAATTTTCCCGGAACTGTAGGCCTACACCTGTATTCGTACTTTCCAAATTATGGGTTCCTTGCAGTCCACTGAATGCATTATCACAGAAAAATAATAATTCAGAAGAGCAAAATCAAATTCAAAATGAAAATCAGAGAAATAAAAAACTGAATAAAAACTGAATAAATTCATTCAATATTCAGAATGCATAAAATTATTTCGTGCAGTGTACGAGTGTCTTTTTGTCTTTTAAAATGTCGCGAGCAACCCCGCTGACAGGTAGCTATGCGAATGTATTGCCTTTTCCGAAGAAGACGAGCAAATCGTGCGAAGGGAAATTTATTGAAAGTGAAACATGTTTGTTTTTGTTTCGAAGCGATGCTGCAGCTGCTGCAGTTTCCATGAAGTAACAGGCTAAGCGGCACATAAGACAAGACAACACGCAGTAAATGAAATGCCATTTGCATGAAGAAATAGGCTAAGTGACAGGCAACAAAATACATATGCATTCTCACGGCTATGCATTCGCGGTTGGAATGTTGTTCTGAGGGGGAGAGGGGGAGAGAGAGAGCGAGAGAGCGAGAGAGAGGGGGAGGGAGAGATGCACCAGGCTGTGTGTGCGGCATTAGCTAATAAGATGGCGCCACCACAATCAGATCGCGCTTGATTTTGATGTGATTTATTAGCATGCATTTCCAAACCAATGGCTTCAGGCGAATTGTCTTTCAAAGCAATGCAGGAATTTCGTTTTCTATCGTTCCGCTCATTGTTTGTCGCAAATTAGCTCTGGCTGCCAATTAATTAGGCATCAGGCAAGTAGGTATTCATGAACGGCGTTCAACAACGATATAACAATCACCCAAATTTGGCTATGCGCTTCAGATTCAAACATTACCTATCTCAAATCAGTTTACTGGAAGCGCAGCTCATCGTTCAGAACAACTAACGGAAGGTATAGTATAGGGATCCAATCGAAGAAAAATACAAAAGGATCTGATTGACAACTGTTTAATTCCGCAAATAATCCCAATAATCATAATCCAAATAATAATCCCAATAATAATCCCAAAAAAGAAATCCCAACAATCTAAATACCGCCTTGATTTGCCGTGGCTGTCCCAAAGCTGTCTGACAAAAAGACAGATGTCGGGTACCAAGGCATTTTATTGTATCCTATCCCAAGATGTTTGTTTTTTCCAAACTTTTTTGACAATGCAGGCAAATCAACGCAAAATTAAATCAATTAATCAATGAATTATGGTTATCAATAAGATCAACCAAGGGAGCTTTATTCCGACCAATTAATGCATAGAACAATAATTGGAAGTTGGCTTTTTCTCGAATTCATCGCCAACATCCGAAATGAAAGAAAGCGATATTTTCTGTAGAAATCGCATGTGGCCTTTCGTTTGGCCGAGCCTTTTCAATTTCTCCTATGCTCGGACATTTCTGGCGCCATGTGTGGAAAAAAATAAAAAGTGATGGGCAGGGTAAACAATCCAAACAAGCCCCAATGCCGCAAATACCTCCAAAATCGCAAAATAAAGTGGGTTTCCACTGACAATGAAAAAACAGCATGCAGCATTAAAAAAAATAAGAAAAAATAAGCTGGTAAAAATAATAAAACTCTGTTTCACTCCTTGCAGTGACTTTAAAATATTCCTTTTTTTATTGTTTTTTGGACATGATGTTTCGAGTATCTTGGGTTTCTCTCTAGCCCCTCTCTCTCTCTCTCCTTCTTCCCCTCGGTCTGACCCTCTCCATCCCTCTCCATCCCTCTCCATCCCCCTCTTTATCTCCCTCCGTAGCTCCCTCCCCCTGACAAACCGCTTTATGGAAAGGGTAAACCCTTTTCTAATCCAATAGATTTCTGCGCCATATTTACAGAGGTGCTGAAATCCAATATGCGATTGTAACATTGTTTTAAAGTTTTAAATCGTCTCGAATGCGTTTTTTTTGTCATCCCTTAGCTCATCTCTAAATGCCTCACTTTTCAAATGGTTGACATATTGTACTCGTAATGTGAATTTATCCTAGTCGTCACGTCTAATCATTTGGTAGAAATTTTTAGGCGCGTGATTTCCTTTTCCCTAGTAACGGATAACTGAAACAACTAATTAGATGAATAATTTTAGTTCATAATTGGGAATTTTTGGCATTTCTGAATGCCTCAATATTCACTGCGTATTACACCCAGCCCCCGTCATTCATAAACAATTTTATTGATGTCGAAGTTAGGTTTCCGATAAGGTATACACAAAAAGAACCAGCTTAGAAAATGTTATCGTTCGAATTCGAAACACAAGACGCAGCGTAACGCAATTTCGAAAAACTTCCAACTTTCGCGAAACTGAGTGTGATTTTCGACTTTCAACGACGCTAAACTGCTATTTCTCAAGGTCCACGTCTAAAAGAAAGACAGCTCGTTTGAAGGAGCGACAGATGAAAACTATTGCGAGCTGCGATTTCATCCCCCAAAAGGGAAAGCCGGCAAGAGGAGAAACAGAGACAGAGAGAGAGAGAGAGAGAGAATTCGAAAGGGAATTTCCACAGTTTACTTTCACCTATCTATTCGTACGTATATGATGCTCTGGAAGCCACCATGTAGAGGCGGGAAGGCGGCGAGAAGAGCACAGACGTGGGTACATTGCGCAGGGATCAAAAGAATATCCACAGCCCGGCTCTGCACTGCAATTTTCACAAACACTGATGTATTGCGGTATGCCCATCAAAAGGTCAGAATCAGACAGACTCTAATTGAGGTAAAAACTTTTTTCGTGGTTGCATGGCCAAAGATAAACATTTAAATTTCCGTTATTAGGCTGCTATTCTTCTGTTTTCTAATAATTTAACAACTTGTTTGCAATATCGACTTATCAAGAACCCTACATCTTCAGGTATAACCTTGTCTCCACCATGCAAAAGGTCTCCAGATCGATCACAACACTGAAAAATGCATTAGCCAAGCGTTGGCCATATAGCGAGAAAAGTCACCTTTTCACCCCACACCGTGCGTGTGTTAGGAGTAAGCTGGAGGGCGAAAGGCCATCGTTATGAGCACCGTTAAACTTTGTGGAGACAAGTTGCAAGATATTGCACACAAGGCAAACACTTGCTGATACACACGATCGCTGTCCGCAGCGGTGAAGCACCCCGACTGCCAGCGATGACCCTCAAACTCCCAAATGGAGTATGCATCTCTTGCTCGGGATCCTCTTCTCGCAGTCAATTGCTGCAATTTGGAGGCTGACCAGCGCCATGCTACAACATGGCAGACTACAGGCGCACACGAGTAAGCTGAAATGAAATGATACTCTTTCTAGGCTGGAAAGCCTTGGCCACTCGAAGAAATCCTCAAAGAAAAATAGCCAGGTTGAAGTTAGCTGCTTGTTGTGTCGAACGTCGTGTGGCGAGCTTTTGAACTGTGTAGAGTAGCCCAAATTTTATTCTCATCTTGACCATGCCTGTAAAACGGTGGAGTTTCAAAAGCGATGTGGTGAAATATGTTCCTTCGTTGCTAGATCAGTAAATGAGTGGGACCAGCTGCCAAAGTTTGCTTTTAGTCTTCCCTTAGCATCCCATTTTTATTGATAATCTTTGAAGTTGTAAATAAGAGGGCTGATCAAGAAAGACTGAGACTCCTCGATTCATTGACTGTGTTCAACACCGAACTCGGTTTGGCCATGCTTATTCTCGAGGTACGTCCCTTCTGAGTTGATGAACGTGTCCCAAAGCCTCCTCCATTCTTGGAACAAATGTTGCAGTCCATTCTTGGCCAGTGTCTTCAAAATCGCCTCCACTGCCTTAAACACTTCCATATACGACTGAAAACTTTGACATCTCAAGCCATTTTTCATTGTGGGGGAGAGAAATAAGTCACAGAAGTCACAGGTGGACTGTGGGAAGGATGTGGTAAGAGCTCGATTCCCTTGTCGGCTAAAACTGTTGCCTTTTCGGTCAAAACCGTTGGACAAAAAATTGCGACACACGTGCGGGCATTGTCGTGATGACGAAACCAATGGTTTGG